>CM032483.1:11150945-11434080 GCA_019059595.1 Marasmia exigua
ATATCCACCATCTAATGTTTCCGCTGTTGTATGTCATTCTGTATTATTGTATATTGTGTGTGGCCAATAAATGTATTTTCTTTCTTTTTTTCTTACATACTCAAAAATCCTGACCTATTTTTGTAGCTAAGATAGTCGAGTAAAACGACGTGATTCATGAAAAATCTAATTTGGCTGTTACAGAACAATTCATGGACTTGCTGAGCAGAGATGAATTCCTGGACTACATGAAAATGATTAACGCAGCGTGCACAGACGAGGCATACAGACAGACAGACAAATTCAACGAGCAGTGTATTGGTTTGCCGGGAACGTTTAGAAGTTTAAAAGTCGATTAACATATTATAGTACTTATATTTGACATTTTGCCTGAACTAGGATACCCTGTGTTTCAGGCTAATAAATAGGTCCTAGAAAACTATATTGGTAAAAACAATAAATTTCAACTTAAACTTAATATTAGGTACACTACGCTACGCTATAAATTAGGTATATAAAGAAATAGTTATTTTTGGATTGAAATGAACTAAGAGAACAATCTTTTTCAGTTATAATTAATAAACATACCGTTTCATTAACATATATACCTACATAGATAGGTACTAATAATAAATGCCAAATTACCTAACCAATCTTACGCGTATGTAAATAATGTAGATTAACTAAATAAAAACAAATAAACCTGCTTGCCTATGACATGAACATGACCTAGTCAGCCAATTTGATGATGATGATAATTTCATGACCTACATACCTCTTTACTGAAAATCGTTTAGCTAGCATTAATAAGAACACATTACATTTATAATTACGAAATAAAAATACGAAAAGATATGATTCTAAAATATAATCTAATTAACGTAACTTAATCTAAGTACATAATAATTAATATTGCTATTAGGTGCCTTCATAGTCTATTGTATTGATTTACCGTTTTTCGGCTATCTTTTTGGCAGGGCACTCGTCACCTCGGTTTTGTGGTTACAGGGTTTTTTAAATCGCATACATGTAGTACATGGTTCGGACTTCTTTGTGCAGTCTTTTAGAACATGGCCTACTTCACCGCAGTGGCCGCAGGTGCTGGGTTCCTCTCGGCATCATGTAACACCTTATCACGAGAGTGAAATCTCTTACCGGACATGAGGACCAGTTCACGAATACTCTGTTCTTTGTGATGAGAGCCTTGCGTATCTGAGCAGGAACTTCTAGAATATAATTGCAGGTCTCGGCCCCTTTTTGCCCGATTTGTTGCTCAACCTGACGGTGGACAAGAATGACTCGAGGGTCACCTCCTGATTTCCAGCTAAATTTTGTTGATATAAACAGTGCAAGACTATGCAAGAGGCGGAAGTGCTACCGCCTCTTGCATAGCCGTAGGCACTCCAACGATAACGATTCTCGGTTCTCGCTTCTGCGATTCATTTACTGTAAGGCCAGAGGTAGCAAGTTGCGAAGAATGTTTGAGCTTATCAATATTGTCTTTGGTCTCGGTGCTGATGATAACTCCACCGTTCCTGGTTTTGCGTAGGCTTCGCACGTGTAGCTTCATTTACATTGTACGTGCGAAAGAACATTGATCTTTTTTCTAAAAAATCTAATTGTGGTTTTAACACTAGAAATATAAAACAAGCTCGCGATTCCAAATCTGAAGCCCAAAAGATTAATAGTTCATTTCTTGGTCAAAGTATTAAAATGTACAATAAGTTGCCACAAAATGTTATTGAGTTACCAACGCATAAATTTAAATCCCACGTGAAAACCTGTTTAATGAGTAAAGGATACTATAAAATTGTAGATTACTTAAGTGATAAGGATTCATGGATATAATGACCTCCGTGCCTGCACACGTGTAGTATTTTTATAAATATTTACTGGAATCATTATTATTATATAATTAATCAATTTTAATAAATTAGGCTTAGCAGCATTTATTATTGTATACAAATTGATTAGTATTGATTATTCAACAATTGATAAGATGCTCACCACCTACTATTGTACACCTCGTCCTGCAGTTCATTAGTATTGGATTAAGTAACTACTACTCTGTGACCTATGAGGGGAACCTAAGTAGTCATGCTCACTCAAATGTCTCTGAGGTGGTGGCGTTATGTGGCGGGTCATTACATTACATTATCTTTAATATGGTTGAGTGAAATGATGGCTGACACATACGTCATACTTGTGAACCACCTTTGGGGTGACACCTTTGGGGACTGGTCCGATTTAATTTGCTTCATTCTATTTTGTGTTGCATTAGACTGTATGACTTGGTATGAGGATAATAAACCATTGTATAATATAAAAAGTTGACGATTAAAAAGAGTAACTGGCGAATTTCTTGCCGAATCTTCTTGACCAGAAATAACTTTCCAAGCCGGTGGTAGAATCGCATTATGTTTATTTACTTTTTTTAGTATATTTTATGTATAAACATATATATGTATTAACATGTAAATTATTATATAAGTACTTATAAATAGTCTTAAATCATGCAAATGTATAAAGATTTGTAAGTGCTGTGTACAAGCCTATGCAAACAAAGAATTATTTGATTTGATTTGATTAAATAACCATGCACAATTAATTAATATTGAGTCCGCTTTTGTAGGCAAAAAATTTATTCACGCCAAAAGCGGCCACTTTTTTCGCGCACGCGTTGAACCCAAAATTTTTTCATGGTTATTTAATAAATAGTATAAGTGTTTGCCGAGAGGTGGTAATCCCGAAATTGTTTAAAATATATCCGGTTTAATAGCTAAAACTTAAAATCGATTGGCGTCGGTAGTGTGCCCTACCCGTTACCTTAACAGTAAAACTCAGGTATAAATGTTGGCCCGACCCAAGCGGTTGAACCCGGGACCCCAAGCGCAGCCTTTGCTTTAAAGTGCGACGCACTACCCACTGCGCCAAAGAAGCAGTACTCACAATGGGGCTCATCTGAAACACCCCATGAGGAATGTTCTAGGCGTCTTGAAAATGTTTGGACCACTGGGCCACCCTGAATAATAAAGTCAAGCTAGCTGTCAAGTTTTTTTAAACTGTTAAGTCAACGAACTTCGTGACCAAAGATTAACAAACATCAAGGACAAGCCCACATAGATTATTCATTCATTTAATCTTTAATCGAGTGAACAGCTTGAACCAGAAAGGTCGTGTTACGCGTGATTTTTTGAACCTTTAAACTTTATTATGGAAAAGTTAAATAAACATGAGTTTTACAAGTTTAACCCAAATTCCTTATATGACATTAGGAAATTGTATGACTTAGAAAAGCCAGGAGCAATGTCTGAAGCTATTGACATTTTGGAGGAGTGGTTGAAGAAACAGGCGCATTTCATAAAGACGGATTTTGGTAAGTAAACTTCATACCTATAATTAATTATGACCGGGATTAAAACGAAAAAAAAAAAGATTCTGGTGGAAGGAGTGAAACGCTCCGCATGGGCTGATGCAATTCAAAGGCTTTAAATTAGTATCTAGTCGTTTTATAGTGAACAAATTTGGTGTTTATTTGTGCAGTGAAGTACCGCGACGTGATCCTGGAAATAAGAATCGTTGAATTGTATCGTTTTTAACACTGCTATTGAGTGTTGAGTGAGTTATCCGTGACAACTCACTCAACTTGCTTGGACCTAATAGTCTTAAAACCCGCGATTGTGTACGAGTGGTATCAGCAGAATCCGTAGTTCGATAAAACGTAAAACACTGGCGTTTTATTGAGTGACTATGACATTTACTGACTTTGACTGTTCATCATCATCATCATCAGCCCATTTAAGTCCCCACTGCTGAGGCAGGGGCCTCCATCAATCACATGAGGGGTAATTGCCATACTCACCACGCTTGGCAGACGGGTTGGCGACGGTTTAGATATAAATGCAGATTCTCTAGGTGCTGATGATCATGCCAGCAGCTTTACCTTAGTTGCCTTTTACAACACCTTTGACTGTTGACACCCACTTATTCTTGATATTGGCAAGATATCTTCGGGTAGAGCCATGGTATAATAACCGGCCAAGTGCGAGTCGGACTCGCCCATTAAGGGTTCCATAGCAGCAAGTAAGATATATGGAAGGTAAATTGCGGTTTACGGTTTATAATGTATTAAAAAAAACTACTCACTATAGATATAGTACAAGATATATAACTAGATAGTTCATAAATATCCCACACGTATAGGTTTGATGAAAAAAAAAATTTTGAGTTGCAGTTTCAAGTATGGAGACGGCCGAATTTTTTTTTAATTTTTCCAATTTTTGTGTAAAAATCGTGATGCGGTTAACAAAATACATCTAATTTACCAAGTTTCAATAGTATAGTTCTTATAATTTCGGAGAAAAGTGGCTGTGACATACGGACGGATCGGACAGACATGACGAATCTATAAGGGCTTCCTGTTTCTTGCCATTTGGCTACGGAACCCTAAAAATGAGCCGGCTTTCTTACGCGATATGGCCGGGAAACTGTTCGACCCCTGCGTGCGCGAACATGCTAAAGGCGCTACAGTAGCGAGAATCCGATCAGAAAAATATTACTAAATCTGCGCGATTCGCTGCTTAGTTACTATATTAACGTAGTTACTATTTATATACGTAGTACTAGAGGGCATTTCCGTACTGAGCTCTCGGTAAACGAGCCTCACAATTTAATTTATTTGGGAAGCTGAACTTTTTTGAGATTTGACCATACTCGTACATACATTGGGGAAAAATATTTGTTTTCAGTAGTGAATTGCATCGAGAAGTTTGCAGATCCACGACGTATACTAACTTACATATACGTGTATAATATGTCTATTCCCACCTGCATTAAATATTGTATTCCTTCTTTTAGATCCTACCTAACTCACTCGCAACCAGGTCCCACCAGAATACCAGCGCTGCTGCGGCATCGCAGATAATGCCGTAGCAGCAAATGCTGAGGCTGGGACCTGATTGGCCACTCCCTTCACTTATTCCTTATAAAATGTAATATCCACCATCTAATGTTTCCGCTGTTGTATGTCATTCTGTATTATTGTATATTGTTTGTGGCCAATAAATGTATTTTCTTTCTTTCTTTCTTACATACTCAAAAATCCTGACCTATTTTTGTAGCTAAGATAGTCGAATAAAACGGCGTGATTCATGAAAAATCTAATTTGGCTGTTACAGAACAATTCATGGACTTGCTGAGCAGAGATGAATTCCTGGACTACATGAAAATGATTAACGCAGCGTGCACAGACGAGGCATACAGACAGACAGACAAATTCAACGAGCAGTGTATTGGTTTGCCGGGAACGTTTAGAAGTTTAAAAGTCGATTAACATATTATAGTACTTATATTTGACATTTTGCCTGAACTAGGATACCCTGTGTTTCAGGCTAATAAATAGGTCCTAGAAAACTATATTGGTAAAAACAATAAATTTCAACTTAAACTTAATATTAGGTACACTACGCTACGCTATAAATTAGGTATATAAAGAAATAGTTATTTTTGGATTGAAATGAACTAAGAGAACAATCTTTTTCAGTTATAATTAATAAACATACCGTTTCATTAACATATATACCTACATAGATAGGTACTAATAATAAATGCCAAATTACCTAACCAATCTTACGCGTATGTAAATAATGTAGATTAACTAAATAAAAACAAATAAACCTGCTTGCCTATGACATGAACATGACCTAGTCAGCCAATTTGATGATGATGATAATTTCATGACCTACATACCTCTTTACTGAAAATCGTTTAGCTAGCATTAATAAGAACACATTACATTTATAATTACGAAATAAAAATACGAAAAGATATGATTCTAAAATATAATCTAATTAACGTAACTTAATCTAAGTACATAATAATTAATATTGCTATTAGGTGCCTTCATAGTCTATTGTATTGATTTACCGTTTTTCGGCTATCTTTTTGGCAGGGCACTCGTCACCTCGGTTTTGTGGTTACAGGGTTTTTTAAATCGCATACATGTAGTACATGGTTCGGACTTCTTTGTGCAGTCTTTTAGAACATGGCCTACTTCACCGCAGTGGCCGCAGGTGCTGGGTTCCTCTCGGCATCATGTAACACCTTATCACGAGAGTGAAATCTCTTACCGGACATGAGGACCAGTTCACGAATACTCTGTTCTTTGTGATGAGAGCCTTGCGTATCTGAGCAGGAACTTCTAGAATATAATTGCAGGTCTCGGCCCCTTTTTGCCCGATTTGTTGCTCAACCTGACGGTGGACAAGAATGACTCGAGGGTCACCTCCTGATTTCCAGCTAAATTTTGTTGATATAAACAGTGCAAGACTATGCAAGAGGCGGAAGTGCTACCGCCTCTTGCATAGCCGTAGGCACTCCAACGATAACGATTCTCGGTTCTCGCTTCTGCGATTCATTTACTGTAAGGCCAGAGGTAGCAAGTTGCGAAGAATGTTTGAGCTTATCAATATTGTCTTTGGTCTCGGTGCTGATGATAACTCCACCGTTCCTGGTTTTGCGTAGGCTTCGCACGTGTAGCTTCATTTACATTGTACGTGCGAAAGAACATTGATCTTTTTTCTAAAAAATCTAATTGTGGTTTTAACACTAGAAATATAAACAAGCTCGCGATTCCAAATCTGAAGCCCAAAAGATTAATAGTTCATTTCTTGGTCAAAGTATTAAAATGTACAATAAGTTGCCACAAAATGTTATTGAGTTACCAACGCATAAATTTAAATCCCACGTGAAAACCTGTTTAATGAGTAAAGGATACTATAAAATTGTAGATTACTTAAGTGATAAGGATTCATGGATATAATGACCTCCGTGCCTGCACACGTGTAGTATTTTTATAAATATTTACTGGAATCATTATTATTATATAATTAATCAATTTTAATAAATTAGGCTTAGCAGCATTTATTATTGTATACAAATTGATTAGTATTGATTATTCAACAATTGATAAGATGCTCACCACCTACTATTGTACACCTCGTCCTGCAGTTCATTAGTATTGGATTAAGTAACTACTACTCTGTGACCTATGAGGGGAACCTAAGTAGTCATGCTCACTCAAATGTCTCTGAGGTGGTGGCGTTATGTGGCGGGTCATTACATTACATTATCTTTAATATGGTTGAGTGAAATGATGGCTGACACATACGTCATACTTGTGAACCACCTTTGGGGTGACACCTTTGGGGACTGGTCCGATTTAATTTGCTTCATTCTATTTTGTGTTGCATTAGACTGTATGACTTGGTATGAGGATAATAAACCATTGTATAATATAAAAAGTTGACGATTAAAAAGAGTAACTGGCGAATTTCTTGCCGAATCTTCTTGACCAGAAATAACTTTCCAAGCCGGTGGTAGAATCGCGTTATGTTTATTTACTTTTTTTAGTATATTTTATGTATAAACATATATATATGTATTAACATGTAAATTATTACATAAGTACTTATAAATAGTCTTAAATCATTCAAATGTATGATGATTTGTAAGTGCTGTGTACAAGCCTATGCAAATAAAGAATTATTTGATTTGATTTGATTAAATTACCATGCACAATTAATATTGAGTCCGTTTTTGTAGGCGAAAAATTTATTCACGCCAAAAGCGGCCACTTTTTTCGCGCACGCGTTGAACCCAAAATTTTTTCATGGTTATTTAATAAATAGTATAAGTGTTTGCCGAGAGGTTGTAATCCCGAAATTGTTTAAAATATATCCGGTTTAATAGCTAAAACTTAAAATCGATTGGCGTCGCTAGTGTGCCCTACCCGTTACCTTAACAGTAAACCTCAGGTATAAATGTTGGCCCGACCCAAGGGGTCGAACCCGGGACCCCAAGCGCAGCCTTTGCTTTAAAGTGCAACGCACTACCCACTGCGCCAAAGAAGCAGTCCTCACAATGGGGCTCATCTGAAATACCCCATGAGGAACGTTTTAGGCGTCTTGAAAATGTTTGGACCACTGGGCCACCCTGAATAATAAAGTCAAGCTAGCTGTCAAGTTTTTTTAAACTGTTAAGTCAACGAACTTCGTGACCAAAGATTAACAAACATCAAGGACAAGCCCACATAGATTATTCATTCATTTAATCTTTAATCGAGTGAACAGCTTGAACTAGAAAGGTCGTGTTACGCGTGAATTTTTTGAACCTTTAAACTTTATTATGGAAAAGTTAAATAAACATGAGTTTTACAAGTTTAACCCAAATTCCTTATATGACATTAGGAAATTGTATGACTTAGAAAAGCCAGGAGCAATGTCTGAAGCTATTGACATTTTGGAGGAGTGGTTGAAGAAACAGGCGCATTTCATAAAGACGGATTTTGGTAAGTAAACTTCATACCTATAATTAATTATGACCGGGATTAAAACGAAAAAAAAAAGATTCTGGTGGAAGGAGTGAAACGCTCCGCATGGGCTGATGCAATTCAAAAGCTTTAAATAAGTATCTAGTTTTTTTATAGTGAACAAATTTGGTGTTTATTTGTGCAGTGAAGTACCGCGACGTAATCCTGGAAATAAGAATCGTTGAATTGTATCGTTTTTAACACTGCTATTGTGTGTTGAGTGAGTTATCCGTGACAACTCACTCAACTTGCTTGGACCTAATAGAGTCTTAAAACCCGCGATTGTGTACGAGTGGTATCAGCAGAATCCGTAGTTCGATAAAACGTAAAACACTGGCGTTTTATTGAGTGACTATGACATTTACTGACTTTGACTGTTCATCATCATCATCATCAGCCCATTTAAGTCCCCACTGCTGAGGCAGGGGCCTCCCTCAATCACATGAGGGGTAATTGCCATACTCACCACGCTTGGCAGACGGGTTGGCGAGGGTTTAGATATAAATGCAGATTCTCTAGGTGCTGATGATCATGCCAGCAGCTTTACCTTAGTTGCCTTTTACAACACCTTTGACTGTTGACACCCACTTATTCTTGATATTGGCAAGATATCTTCGGGTAGAGCCATGGTATAATAACCGGCCAAGTGCGAGTCGGACTCGCCCATTAAGGGTTCCATAGCAGCAAGTAAGATATATGGAAGGTAAATTGCGGTTTACGGTTTATAATGTATTAAAAAAAAACTACTCACTATAGATATAGTACAAGATATATAACTAGATAGTTCATAAATATCCCACACGTATAGGTTTGATGAAAAAAAAATTTTTGAGTTGCAGTTTCAAGTATGGAGACGGCCGAATTTTTTTTTAATTTTTCCAATTTTTGTGTAAAAATCGTGATGCGGTTAACAAAATACGCCTAATTACCAAGTTACAATAGTAGAGTTCTTATAATTTCGGAGAAAAGTGGCTGTGACATACGGACGGACGGACAGACATGACGAATCTATAAGGGTTCCGTTTTTTGCCATTTGGCTACGGAACCCTAAAAAAGTACGAAAATAAATCTAACTAAACGTCATGTTTTCATTTTTTTTATCAACATAACGAAAATGTAGGAAGGATGCTTAATTATGTTTCGTTGATAAATTTTTCTTGTCCCAATGGATTCCGTATTTACGTCAAGGGGCATAGTTCGGTTTCCATCACAATATACGTATGATGAAAAACTGTGTTTGTCCGATCTCTACGCATTATAATATCTATTTCAGTATACACTTCTTTACCTGAGAAACATCTCAAGGGCATCATTCTAATTTTTAAAAATCCCAAAGGAACATAAATAGGATCTGAACTTAAAAAAAATCACAACATCACATACTCCGACTTCCGAGATAGATAGCTCAAGCCACTATGTTACGGATATCAGAAACAACAGCGGAATCACAAATATAATATACTTTTCTTTTGTCAATATGTATATATTTAAATTACCTAGAAACACCCAGCCAGATCAATACAAAGATATATGTTCATGGTCACAAATGATAACAAAAAAGGTATGATATTTATTCTAGAACAAATATGAAATGACTAAGTTAATAAATATCAATTGAAAGATGCAGAAAAACAAGATTTAAATAAAATTAATAAATAAATTCATTTAACATTTCATACATTACTAAGTAACATAAACACTTGTGTTACCAATATCAATCAACAAATAAATTACAAATATAACTACTTAAATAAAAATATCTGTCCTTGTATCACACGAATGATTGTCCAGATTGGGAATCAAACCCACGACCTTTGGCGTATGACGCAGGGCCACTACTAGCCACTAACATGCCATCGGACCTAGTGAGATTTAAATTATAGTGTATTTTGAAAATTAAAAATATCAATTGTTATATTCAAGTTATATTACAAGACTTATTGAACAAAATAACAAAAACCCATAAAAATTAAGACATTACAGAGAAAAAAAAAAGCTAAAAGTAAATAAAACGGAAAGTCGTAAAAAGTAGGTCCCCGTGGCAGTATAACCAAAATGCTGGCAGCATTACCCCGCTGGATCGCGTTGGAAATTCGCTGAGCGGAGTAGCTGCCAGCCTTTGGCTCTCCCGTGACTTCGACTCGGAACCCCACGGGCCCAGTGTTTCAACACCGAAAGCTACAAAGTGGTAGGTGGACATATCTTAGTCTAAAGTGGTAGTCTTTTTATGAAGATTTGATGAGACTGGTCATGCTAGAGTGGTCAAAAGTTTTAAGGATTTACAAATGAATAAAGCGCTACTAAGAATCATTTTTTCTGTGAAAACCAAGGTACGGTACAGATAATAAAAAGGTTCGCCACCTTAAGGTTTTTCGCTTGCACGGCAAGAATTATAGTTATACCAACATACCGTTTTGAAAAAATCTACCAACCTTCTTTAAATGTTCTTTACATCAAAAGGAATCAATGTTGCTACAAGCAAATCTGAACTTTCTGATCTAACAGTTAAGCATAATTTTCTGTGCAACAGGTTACTCTGACAAATTTACGAAAGGTAATAAGTGCTCATAGCATATCAAATGAATCAATTTGAAAACTGACGATCCTTTTTGTTGTTTGACTGTATGTCATTGTATGAAGATTTGATAAGATTGGTTATGCTGAAGTGGTCAAGAGTTCTAAGGATTTACAAACGAATAAAGCTCTACTAAGAATCATTTTTTCTGTGAAAACTAAGTCATCGTCATCGTCAGCCCATTTAAGTCCCCACTGCTGGGGTACGGGCCTCCCTCAATCACATGAGGGGTAATTGCCATACTCACCACGCTTGGCAGACGGGTTGGCGAGGGTTTTGATATAAATGCAGAGTTTTCCTTCTCTGGGTGCTGATGATCATGCCAGCAGCTTTGCCTTAGTCGCCTTTTACGACACCTCGGTAAGTGTGAGGGTGGCCTATTCTACTCTTCCGGGGACCACACGGCGTAAAACCAAGTAAAACCAAGATACTTAATCCAAATTCTTCTCGACTTTGAGTTTTTGCTCAAACAAGTTGTCTCTGTCATAAAGTTAACTTAAAAAGCGATAGGATGATGTTACGTCAGCAACTTTATAATTTAGCAACAAGCCCGATTTGGAACTAGTTTTTAAGCGTGAGCATATCTGGTTTTTGTCTGAAGGTCACACTCAAACAAGTATCACTAATATTTCCTCTCTCCTTTTCTTTTTCCAACCGTGTCTACCTCACGGAACTAGAAAACGCGCGCCTAAGTGTTGCAAAACTATCGATAATTGACCTCGAAAATCATTCAGACTATCGATAGTACTGCTCTTGATAAAAACTCGTTAGTTTTGATACTCAATAGTTAGATTCTATTGTTATTATCTTTAGTAAAATTTGATAAATACTATTGATAACTATCGATTTTCATCATCATCAGCTCATTTAAGTCCCCACGGCTGGGGCACGGGCCTCCCTCAATCATATGAGGGGTAATTGCCATACTCACCACGCTTGGCAGACGGGTTGGCGAGGGTTTTGATATAAATGCAGAGTTTTCCTTCTCTCGATTCGATCGATCGATCGATCGATCGATTTTATCGATTGTGTAATGCCCGATACTATCGATAGTATTGTGTTTACTAACAGAATTAATCAAAAATTATCGATACTATGGATAGTATCGATAGTTATGTACTATTGAAAGTCAGCTGACTATCAATAATAATGACCTTTTAGTTAGCGGAATAAACAGGTTATTTGTTAAATTTAAACACATTATTTATGTTTAAAAAATGTGCATAATAATGTGGTACTAATAAAATCGTTTTATATTTTTATACGAGCTCTTACTTGGCTTTTTTCGATCGAGTAAAGTAAATCCTATCATGTAACGAATCAGCAATTTTCTCGGCAATATCCTCAACTATTTATATTGGATATGACACGCCATGGTATCGAAAGGCCATAAGATCTAATCTAGCTGCGTATTTTTACCATTTGAGCAGCGGTGAGGAAAAAATAACAACATAATCACAATTTAATTCAATTCAAATAATTCTTTATTTGCATAGGCTTGTACACAGCACTTACAAATCGTCATACATTTGAATGACTTAAAACTATTTTTAAGTACTTATGTATAATTTACATGTTGATACACAAAATATACTAAAGAAATAATTGTGAAAACATGACCATTGTTAGCAAATATATTAGATACCTATTTGATTTAAATTATTCTAGGCAATTAAATAAATAAATAAAATAAAAACTTCCCTTCATAATAATGATTGATCTGACTCCGAGATAGGTAGCTCAAGCAGGTGTCAAGCTACAGTGGAATTACAATTATGAGGGCGACACTGAAAGTTCTTAGAAAATCAAAAACTAAACAATTTAGCAAGTTGCTATTTTTAGATAGATAGATATTCTTTATTGCACAAAAATAAAATACAAGCATGATACAACAACAGCAACAGACAGTTCAATAAGGCGGTCTTATCGCTTGTAGCGATTTCTTCCAGACAACCTTTTATTATATCTATTCAAAATAGTGTCCCTTCACATCAATACATCGCTGCATTCGATGAAACCACTGAGAAAAAAGCACTTGGCCCACTCTTCTTTAGGGGTCTCTTCGACGGCCTTTTGATACGCAACCACTGCTTCTTCGGCGTCCGTGTAACGTATTCCTTTTAGTTTTTCTTTTATTTTTGGAAATAAATAAAAATCGCAAGGTGCGAGGTCTGGGCTATATGGCTGGTGACCCAGTAATTCTACGTCTGACGTCACCAAATACTCGAGTGTTTGCTTGGCGGTGTGCGGCGAGGCGTTGTCGTGGTGAAGGAGGATCCTATTGCGAGGTCGTTTTTCCCGAACTTTTTCCAAGACAAGTGGCAAACAGTTGTTAGTGTACCACTCTGCGGTAACTGTTTTTCGATCCTCTAAACCAACTGTTGCGATATAACCTGTCTTTCCGAAGAACGAGGCGACATGTTCTTTCCCATGCTGCAACCTCTCCAGTTTAGTTGGCAACTCCTAGAATGGAAACACCCATTCAGCAGATTGTCTTTTAGTTTCAGGATCATAACAATAAATCACGCTTTCGTCACCTGTTAGTATGTCAAACACAGCATTTGAGTCACCTTCGTTAAATCTTTAAACCATTTCGCGGCACCAATCAACACGACGTAGTTTTTGGGCCTCTGTCAAATTATGAGGTATCCACCGGGCACAAAGCTTCCTGGCCCCTAAATGTTCATGAATGATTTTGTGTACTTGACTCATACCAATGCCTAAACTTGTCCAAATCTGCTGATAGGTCACTCTTTTGTCAGGATTAGGCCTAATGTACCCTCACTGAAGCAGTGAAACACAGCACATACTCTGTTTTACGCCGGTTTTCTGTGAGACAGTGGTATAACTCCAGTCCATTCATGCCGAAGCGAGGCGAAGATGTGTAAATTTCGCTAATTTCACTGGACTAAAATGATTTCCTCACTTTAGCGTGTAATTCCCGGTTGCGTCCAAAGCTGTCGCTTTGAAGCCCAGGGTACGCTTAGACCATGATTCAGTTTTTGTTTTTTTTATGTCATAGGTGGCAGACGAGCAGACGGATCACCTGATGGTAAGCCATTGCCGCCGCCCATGGACATCCGCGACACCAGTGGTAGTCACAAGTGCGCCGCCAACCTTTAAACCCCCCTCTCCCCAGATTGGAGCTGGTAATTACATCAAGCGACTGCCGTCTGACCCTTTACACGGGAACCAGACCAACTGAATCATAGTTACACGTTTTCAGAAACTATCCGAAACGTGCAGGTTTCCTCACGACGTTTTCCCTCACCACCGAGCTGATTGTAGAAACTATACTGAAATGACATGTTCACTTATAATTTCAGATAGAGATTATTTGGAGCGCACGATCATAAGAGCCAAAGGCTCAATAGAGAAATCTAAGCAGAGACTAGACAAGTTGTGTTCTTCAAGAACTCTAACGCCTGTTTTCTTTGTGAACTGCAAAGCGAACGAATTTGAAGACTTGGAAATTACGTAAGTGTTCTTTATCAAATACAGTGGCCCGTCCTCATAGATGACGTCAGGCATCGATGGCATCGCACAAGCGTTTTGTGTTGCCGCTGTCTGTAGTGCCTATTAACCTCCCTCTTTATAAATAGTATATATTAGGTCTACCTATGAAATTTCCGTTTGAAGTAATCACCCACGCAACCAATGCATCTTTTTCAACGATTTTCAAATGCCCTCCTTAAAGAAATCAGCTGGATGGGAGGCAACGAATTCTTCAAAGGTATTTTGCCTGTCGGGCATTGAATTTTTTCCCGTCAAGAAGTTATCCAAATTCTTAAAGAAATAGTAGTCGGTAGGCGCTGAGCAACCTCAGATCTTGCAACTTGGAGACAGTCTGCTGTGCAGTATAAGGTCACGCGTTGTTCTGCAGGAGCAAGGGAGACGAGCGATTAACCAATACTGGTCAGATATGTGCCAGCTTCTCCATCATTGTGTTCAATTCTTAACAGTACACATCTGCAGTAATGCTCACCCCGTTTGGTAAAAAGCTGTGATGAATCACACCCACGCTAGACCACTAAACAGTAATCACTCTTCTAGAGGTAAGTTTTCATTTAGAGCATTGTTTAGGTGCTGAACCAACTTGCTGAGCACTTCATCATCATCGTCAGCCCATTTAAGTCCCCACTGCAGGGGTTCGGGCCTCCCTCAATCACATGAGGGGTAATTGCCATACTCACCACGCCTGGCAGACGGGTTGGCGAGGGTTTTGATATAAATGCAGAGTTTTCCTTCTCTGGGTGTCGATGATCATGCCAGCAGCTTTACCTGAGTCGCCTTTTACGACACCTCGGTAAGAGTGAGGGTGGCCTATTCTACTCTGCCGGGGACCACACGGCTAGCACTTGCGGTTATTAAACACAATCCATTTTTCATCGCATGTAACAATGCGGCTTAAAAAAATAATTCCTTATTTTAAAATAAGACTTATTTAAAATTAGAATTCTTAGCCTAATAAAAAATATTTTGATTTAAAATGGCCAGTACTGCAGAACACCAATTTCATAGCTAAACATCTAATTATAAGTGTCATTTTCAGCAACGAAAGTAGCTTAACACTTTAGTACCATGTCAAAGTAGCATTTTACGTACCCCTTAGAAACTGACTATAATAGGCAGAACAGTTACTTTGACATGGTACTAAAGTGTTAAGCTACTTTTGATGCTGACCGTACTTCGGAGCCCGCAGATCACCGATGCAATAAATGCATCTTTGCCAACGCAGGAGCAGTTTATTAATGCCCTTCTTTAAAAAAATCAGCAGGGCGGGCAGTATATATACCTATTTATGTCTTTGTTCTTTTAATTCCAGGGAAGATGTAATGCTCCCACAAACAACTAGTGACAATTTCCGAGTCTATCTACTAAGGAATGTGGGCAAAGAGTTCACGAATAATTTTATCATGAACTACTATAAACGACTTATCAGAGTAAGTAAAAAAAATACATATTCGAGATGTGCTAGAAAAGCTCTTTCATTTGACACCCCACACGGTACCGTCAAGCAATTTTTTTTTTAGTTTCTTATTCTAAGTCTACCTAGAGGGCGCTGTAGTCAATCTAACGTGACGTTATGTAGCCTATAACCAGAAGACAATCAAGACGCTTCTAACGACACCTCATTTGTTATAATATGATAACTAGTTTAGAAGTTATGAGGGAAGAGATGAACAACCATACATACATACATACAGTCAAAATCATAACCCTCCTTTTTGCTTCGCTGTAGCCAGGTAAAAAATAATAGGTTTTTATCTATATACAATTCGCAGCCAACTAGCTTATTATCAGAGGTCGGAATTAAGTCAAGTTATTTTCGTACTTACATTTCATGCAGCGAAAAAATAAAGTGGATATGCCTTTTTGTGGTAGGTGGCAGACGAGCAGACTGATCATCTGATGCTAAGCGATTGCCGCCGCCCATGGACACCTGCGACACCAGTGGACCTTTCCCCCGGATTGGGGCTCCGGTACCCTCACTCACGCAGCGAAACACAATACATTGCTGCTTCAGGCCGGTTGTCTGTGAAGCCGGATATCACTCCGGATATACCTCAAATGTCATAATTAATTTAAAAAGGTGAAAAAAACTCATGACAGATTGAATAAAAAAGTTTGTTTTTATGTGATCCTCATATTTAGTCAAAATTCATGTTTCTGCAGTAGGTAAGTAGGTACATTCTAATTCCACCGGCCCCCTTTCATCATCGGGACACAAGACGGAGAAGGGGTTGCCACCATTATGTGGTAAAAATACCGGCAACACGTACCAAACGGTTCAAATGTACATTCATGTTGCGTACAGCTAAGGAATGGAACTCTCTGCCGGAAGGTGTATTCCCTGAACGCTATGATCTGAACTTATTCAAGAAAAGAGTGAATAGGCTGTTACTAGACAGACATGTGGTCCCGGCAGAGTAGAATAGGCCACCCTCACTCTTACCGAGGTTTCGTAAAAGGCGACTAAGGTAAAGCTGCTGGCATGATCATCAGCACCCAGAGAAGGAAAACTCTGCATTTATATCAAAACCCTCGCCAACCCGTCTGCCAAGCGTGGTGAGTATGGCAATTACCCCTCATGTGAATGAGGGAGGCCCATGCCCCAGCAGTGGGGACTTAAATGGGCTGACGATGAGACAGGCATGATCCATCCTCGGCCACATCGTCACTTGCCATCGGGTGAGACTGTGGCCAAATGTCTGGCTTTTCTAATAAAAAACATTATCTTCCCAATTCCGACCTCTGCTTATTATCCTCTCAGTCATGAGCTGATCTCTTTTACTATACACTGTGCTTTTTATTCATTTTAACCCCTTATTGATGGCATTATACTGATGAGATAAAAATCACCTCATACAAAAATAATCAGCTGATTGGTGGAAATTCTATGGGGAGGCAATTTTTTTTGTATTAAGCAAAAATCTGAAAGACCCTGAAAATTTTCAAATTTTCAGGTTTTTTTGGGCACCACAAATTCAGCGCAGAGGCGCAAGTCTCGTACTCAGTCGGGATACAAATTTGTATGGATGAAAGTATGAACACCCTAAATTCGACTTCAATGTCTAGAACTCGAGAATAGGCCCCCAGGTCTTTCAATGTTGCATAATTGATTATAGACTTTTGACCGGGTCACACTTCGACATGAATGGGCCGGCTCGACCAGAGTGATACCACGGCCTCACAGAAAACCTACCTTCGTTGTACATATCCTGTAATACCTAGTATTAAGTTTTCTTACTATACTTTGAGTGCAATAAAAGTATATTCATTCATTCATTTATTCATTCAAAACCGGCGTGAAGCAGCACTGTGCTGTGTTTCGCTGCGTGAGTGAGGGTACCGGAGGTCTTATCTACGGGAAAGGGGTTAAAGGTTAGCAGCGCGTTTGTGGCTCCACTGGTGTCACGGGTGTCCATGGGTAGCGGCAATCGCTTACCATCAGGTGATCCGTTAGGTCGTCTGGGTCCACCCGGCATTAAAGTATGGAATAGCTAATTTTATATTATGATGGCTTGGTGTATTTTTGGTTATAATTATGATTTTTTCACAGATTTTGGAACACCAATATGCACAAGATTATGTAAATGGACTGGAGATGGTGTTTGACTATAGAGAATGCAGTTTGATGTCTATGTTAAGATATTTGGATTTAGGGGAACTCCAGAGTATTATCAACCTAGGATTAGTAAGTTTGATTTTCAAAATATAAACTTGAAGAGCGATGCTAACTCAGTGGATAAGAACGCGCCTTCCTTATTTGGCATATTTATAATTTAAAGTGAAGTTAAACCGGCGTGAAGTAGCACTGTGTTATGTTTAGCTGCGTGAGTGAGGGTACCGGAGGCCCAATCCAGGAGAAAGGAGGGTTTAAAGATGTCCATGGACGGCGGCAATCGCTTACCATCAGGTGATCCGTTTGCTGATCTGCCACGTATTAGGTAAATAAAAATAGATTTTTACAAATGAAACTATTGTAATGTATTATATAATGGGACAGCTAACCTCGACGGAAATGATACCACGGCCACACAGAAAACCGTTGTCAAACAGCGCGTGTGTGCTGGGTTTTGTGGATTGAGTAAGGGTACAGGGCCAAACCAAAAAAAAAGAGGGCAGCGTACTTGTGACTCTACTGGTGCTCTATCGCGGGCGGTGGCAACCGCTTACCATCAGGTGATCAGTCTGCTCGTCTGCCACCTATAATATCCTCCAACCGATTATGGCTACGGCGGCCAATCTCAACGATCAGCCACATACACAGGAAATATTATAGTGCTCAAGTGTGTGCGCAAACACAAGTGCACTCTCCATTCCCTTACCCTCATAATCAGATGGGACACTACTGTGACACGACTGGAGAGGGATCGGGCTCAGGACCAACAGCTTAAGATTCCGAGGCATGGGGGTTCAAGACCGCCAACTTCCAGACTCCGGGCTGCCACTGAGAATTTCTTACCGAAAACTTAGGTACACATTTTTGGCCCGACCCGAGGATCGAACCCGGGACCTCTTGTGCAGCCGTCGCTATAAAGTGTGACCCACTAAACACTGCGCCACCGAGGCAGTCACCTGTGTAAAAAAACTTTTTTTTTTTAGGATTGTTACGGCGTAAGAGTAAAAGGGATACACATAATATCAACATCGAAGGCTACAGAAGCATTTGTCGCAGTTATTAAGCAAGTAATAAGTACCAAAATGGCGAGTCGTATCCATGTTCATAGGACCTTGGAATCCGTACACAATCATATCAATAAGGACTTGTTTCCTTCTGACTATGGAGGCAAAGAAAAACCTCTATCGGAACTTCATAGTAAGTGTATTTTTTTATTTTATTTTAAGCGTGCGGCTGTGCAGGTCCTATTCAGACCAGTATCACTGCGACCAGTATCACTGCGACCAGTTTGATCTATTGTGTTCGTTAAGTGGGCTGGCCATATTAGCCGCAGAACCGACAACCGATGGGGTAAGCGAGTTCTAAAGTGGAGACCGCGTCTTGGCAAACGTAATGTAGGGCGCCCTCTGGCTAGGTGGGGGGATGATCTGCGCAGGATGGCTGGTAAGAGCTGGATGCGAGAAGCCATGGATAGATCACAGTGGCGAACAATTGGAGAGGCCTACGTCCAGCAGTGGACTGCGATAGGCTGATGATGATGTTCGCCATTGTGCTACATATCAGTCCCATACCCTACACTTTTCAGAAAGTGTATTAGTTGTTTGGGACTGAGATCTCTAGCTTCATTGGGGTTCAAAAAGTGCTTTCCCAGATGTAAGCTACGTTTGCGCATCAGTGGTCCGCATTCAGTGATTATGTGTTTAGGGGTTTCATCTGCCTCGTTACACATTCTGCAGAGTCTAGTGTCACTCAGTCCTATTGTGGCCATGTGCTTATTGAGGCAACAGTGACCGGTTAAAGCTTTTATTAGGATGCGTATGTTGTTCCTACTTAGCCCAAGAAGCGCAGCGGAGGATCTGTGGTCAAAGGGCTTTATGAGTAGTTTGGAATGGGTTGATTTCAGCAATTTTAGCCATGATTCTCGTGATTTGTGTGTATAGATGTTTTCCAGTGACGGGCAAGACTTTTGGGTATGCTGCAGAAGGATCCTGGGCCGTACCATGTACCCTCCGATCCTCCGAGCCCTCGCGAGTGCATCAGCAATCTCGTTGCTTCCAATCCCCGCGTGACCTGGAACCTACCTAAGTGTTACTCTGTTACATTGACCTAGAAGGTTTAGTCTAGTCATAGAGTATTCTACAAGACTGGATGTTGTAGAGTACTAAGTAGTACGTAGTAAGTGTAATACTAATTCCACAGCTCGGACATCATCATCATCAGCCCATTTAAGTCCCTACTGCTGGGACACGGGTCGCCCTCAAACACATGAGGGGTAATTGCCATTCTCACCACGCTTGGAAGACGGGTTGGCGAGGATTTTGATATAAATGCAAAGTTTTCCTTCTCCTCGGACATACTGTACACACAATTCCCATAAGTCATAGAAATAAACGTTGTTCAGAATGGTTGGTTGGTTGGTTAAAGGGATGTAAGGTTTCACTGGTACACCCTATTGTTATACTTAACATTGGTCTTACGCCTCGATGGTCTAAAGATTTCAGTACCAGGCCATGATCTCGGGTTCGGGGTCCTGGGTTCCTGGGTCGGGCAAAGGTATGTTTCGAATTTTTCGAACATAGCTCGGGTTTGTGATCACCAATCCGCCTTTTTTATTGCTTAAAATAGGCAGACGAGCTTGCGGCCCATCTGATGGTAAACGGTAACCGTCCGATCATAGACATCCACAATTGCCGGAGCACAGTCATGCCGCTGCCTACCGTGAAAGAAGAACTCTTTTCAAACCTCGTTTCAAAAAGGACATGTCGCATATCATAGCGACCTGGCACACCGTGGCTGGATGCTCATTCCAGGGTTTGCATGAGCGTGGTGATTAAGCTTAATCCCATCATAGTAGTGATGACTTGATTTCTATGATGGAGACCTTTGCCCTTCAGTGAGACAGTATGTTAGGCTGATACTTTACTGTCAATATCATGTGATAAAAAGATTGTAGTAACCCAACTTGCTGGCGATTTGCGCTAGAATTCGACATACTATTTATAAATAGGTACCTAAATGCTACAAACAGCGGCAACGCTTCTCGGGTAAACCGAAAACACGAAAAGCTTGCGCGATGTATTCAACACCTAGCGCTATCTATCGGTAAAAAGTGGAACTAATGTCGGGAATCGGAGTGAGGGCGGATCAGTCGCTTATAAAAGCAAGTTTAGATGTGGGAGAGCCACGCTTCGACATGAATGGGCTGGTTCGAACGGAGTGATACCACGGCCTCACAGAAAACCGGCGTTAAGCAGCACTGTGCTGTGTTTCGCTGCGTGAGTATGGGTACCGGAGGCCCAATCCAGGGGTTTAAAGGTTGGCAGCGCACTTGTGACTCCACTGATATCGCAGGTGTCCATGGGAGGCGGCAATGGCTTACCATCAGGTGTTCCGTCTGCTCGTCTATCACCTATTACATAAAATTGAATTTGGTTTTTTTTTTCAGAACAATACATGGACCTGCTGAGCAGAGAAGATTTCCGGGACTACGTAAAGATGATGAATGCCGCGGGAACTAACGAGGCATTCAGACCCACAGACAAATTCAATGAACAGTGTCTAGGTTTACCTGGCACGTTTAGAAGTTTAAAGGTAGATTAAGGTGACGGGTACCTTAATCTACCTTTAAACTTCTAAACACACTAGCGACGCCAATTGATTTCAATTGTTAGCATCTAAACCGGATATCTTTTTAACAATTTCGATGTTAGAGCATCTCGAAAAGAACTTATACCATTTATTCAAAACTTATAATTAATTTTTTTTTCTGCTTTCTACTCGAAATATAAATTACCGCCAAAAACGGCCGCTTATGGCGTTAATTCAAATTTCGAGTGCAAAAATAGATCAAAAGTTAATTATAAGTATTAAATAAATAGTATATATTCATTCCGAGAGGCTCGAACTTGTCAAAAAGATATCCGGTTCAATTGCTATCAATTTAAATCGATTGGCATCGCTAGTTAGGGCCAGCCGTCGCCTTATAAAAGAATATAGTATAAAAAACTACGGCCAGACGAAAAAAAATTTTTTTTTGAGACTGAGTATTTTTTTCATACGTGTTACAATTTTATAAGATTGGTTGATTTGGACCTAAAATAGGTAGATTTTAGGTCCGATAAGGCCAACCTTTATCCGAGAGTAATGTAAAGATTGGTCGATAAATAGTTGTAAGTATGGGTAATAATGGTTTTATTTTTTCTTCAATCTTACAACATGTCGGGCTGATTATTTCATCATCATCCACAGCTCGGACATCATCATCATCAGCCCATTTAAGTCCCCACTCCTGGGGCACGGGCCTCCCTCAATCACATGAGGGGTAATTGTCATACTCACCACGCTTGGCAGACGGGTTGGCGAGGGTTTTGATATAAATGCAGAGTTTTCCTTCTCTGGGTGCTGATGATCATGCCAGCAGCTTTACCTTAGTCGCCTTTTACGACACCTCGGTAAGAGTGAGGGTGGCCTATTCTACTCTGCTGGGGACCACACGGGCTGATTATTTATTTTTTTAGATGATTATTTATTTTGGCACAAAACAGTCATTACAATATTAATACTAAAACTTCTATGTAGTAATATTAAGACAAAGAGTGCCTAAAATATTATCTATTACATGAATTACAAAAAGCTTGTTGACAAATGTATTAAGTACCTATGTATAAGCCTTATTAAGATACAATAATTATGTAGGTAAACACTATCACATAAGTACCTATGTGTTGAAAATATTACTAACATAACAATATAATTTATTAATGTTGCCTTACGTAAATTACGTTAGAAGTGCACTTGACACTTTCGACTTAATATTATTTAGGGAGTACCTAAATAAGTCTGTATAAGAAAATTGAGCGTTATACAGATTAAGACTGATTATGTCATTCTATTCAAATTTGACGATATACCACAAATTTATCTACAAATAAATATTGGTCGAATCAATCTTAAAGGTGAAAGTAATTTATTCACAGACATGTTATCTCTTTCTCTCTCTCTTCAACTCTCTTTGTTTGAATTGTCTCTGTATCGAATAAAAGCGTGCGTGTTTGTTGTAGGCTTACAAACGATTGAAGTAAAGCCACTGTCCTCCATTATACAAGTGAAGATGGCGCGTCCCACCGCCACACAAGAAAATTTAAAATGTGGAACTTGCAATTTAGTCGTTCAGTTAGATATTTAGCCGGTTAGATTCAAAGGTTGCGCTTCCACAGAAGTGGAGCTGTGTGGACTTCAGCGGAAGACTTATAAAAAATTACCAATCACATTGCTTATAAAATTTAAAAAACCCCCGACGGCGGCCATCTTGGATTTGAAATTTGTCACAATAAATATATTCTGCTACTCAAGCCCTATACCCATATTGTGGGAGTTGTGTTAAAACATACAATCCATATCTTTGTGACGGCGGCCATCTTGGATCGATTTTTATCCAACATAGCTAAAAACACTCCCCCCTTATTCATCTACCAGACAAAAAAAAAAAATCAAAATCGGTTCATTTGTTCCGGAGCTACGATGCCATAGACAAACACTCAGACACACACACATACAGACACGTCACACTTATAACACCCCGTCGTTTTTGCGTCGGGGGTTAAAATTAGATTGAGATGGTGTATTTTGAGCAATTTGATTGGTAAATTTTTATAAGTTCTGCGGAAACGAAGCCTAACATAGGAGCACGCATTGTTCAATTTCAAAAGTACCGTCAGCATGTCTACAAAAAATTATCTTCGGAGCTGGAGCTTGACAAGTAGGCACTAGAGCGCTTCATTTCAGCTTGGATAGATAGGTAGATATTAATCAAGACGGGAATTAACAACACGGCTGCTGACGTAGCCGAAACGTGAAGCAATCACATATTTTGCATCATATGATAAGTATCATGTTAATTCCCATCTAGATTAATTATAGTTATAATGCAACGCGAAAATCTAAAAAACTATTTATATATATAGATATTTTCATTGTACTTTGTGCAAGTGCATTGCCGCCGCTCATGGACACCCGCGACACCAGTGGGCTTCCGGTATCCTCACTCACGCAGCGAAACACAGCACAGTGCTGCTTTATGCCGGTTTTCTGTGAGGCCGTGGTATCACTCCGGTCGAGCCGGCCCATTCATGCCGAAGCGTGGCTCTCCCACTGTCAGAAGTATGATACAACAACAACAGACAGTGCAATAAGGTGGTCTTATCGCTTGTAAGCTTAGATAATCTCTCATCATCATCTTTGCGTTTTGTCCCGGTCGCGTCCGGTCGCTTCGGAGCCCGGAGATCCCTTAGACAAACTCTATACGTTAATACTTGTATTATTAAGTAGGTGATATATGTCCATTATCATAACAAAATTACATTATGTAAATGAATACAGAGATATGATATTGATTGATTGATTGACATACAGTCGAATTCATTAACAATGACATCAACAAAAAAATTACAAACACGTCGTATCAAGCGAAATAAAACTCTATATCTCACTATTTTTGTTAGGTAGGACTTACGTAAGTTGTATATTTATTTTAAAGATAAAATAAAATTTATTAGATACAATGCAGTAAAAAGTAAATACCTTGACTCTAATGCCGGGACAATAAGGTTTAATTAGGCTGAACCCACCTACCTACCACCTATTCCGTCACAGAAATACACGCGCCGGACAACGCTGTAACCGCTTCACAGTGGAAAACATTCCATCACGGACTTGAAAATTTAGCAATTTCCTATTTCTGCGGCACCATCAAGAAATGGAACATGTTGCCGGCGCATGTATTTCCTCCTTCCTACAATATGGATTCCTTCAAACGAAGCGTGAAGAAGCATCTCGCAGGCCCGTATGGCAGTCCCAACGGAGGTGATGCCTTACATTTCTTCCGTTGAAATTTCAACGAGGGCTCTTCTCTTGCTTACCATCAGGTTTAAAGTAAGTAGTAAAGTATAAACTTTCCCACTGCAGGGCAAAGGCCTCCATCATAGAAATCAAGTTATCGCTACTATAATGGTATTAGGATTAATCACCACTCTTGCCAAATGCGGATTGGCGATCACAAATGTTCGAAAAATTCGAAACATACTTTTTTCGCTCGACTCGCAGGACCCCGAGATCACGGCCCGATACTTAAACCACTAGACTAACATGGCGTCTCAGGGAGTTAAGTTTTTTTTTTAATCAGCCTATAAACTGTCCCACTGCAGGGCAAAGGCGGGAGTTAAGTAATTAGAGATATTTTTTATGATTTACGAGCAGACGGATTACCTGATGATTAACGATTGCGGTCATCCACGAACAGCCGTTACACCGGTAGAGTCACAAGTGAACAGCCAACAGAAAACCCCTATCTCTCCATCAGGCACAAGGGTCCGAAAGAGAGTCTAGATGCGGAAAAAAGAGTCCACTTTACATTACATACATTACATTACCCCTTTCCCTCTGATTGCGCCTCCACTACCCTCGCTCACTCAATAAACACAGCACAGATGCTGCTTCATGACGATTTGCTGTGAAGCCGTGGTATTACAGTCGATCCAGCCCATTCATGCCAAAGCGTGGATCTCCCACAGTGCCTACTTTAATGTAGATTAGTGAACATCGTGGGATGCTCCATGCTTCAATATGAATGGGCCGGCTCGACTGGAAAGATACCACGGCCTCAAATAAAACCAGCGTGAAGCAGCACTGTGCTATATTTCACTGCGTGAGTGAAGAGTACCGGAGACCCAATCCAGGGGAAAAAGTTTAAAGGCTGGCAGCGCACTTGTGACTCCACTGGTGTTGCGGGTGTCGCTTACCATCAGGCGATCCGTCTGCTCGTCAACCAACTATCAAATAAAAAAAAACAATGCTGTACTCTTAATATGGGTACTTGTTTTACTGAACTAGGCGTGACGATAGTAACTTACTATAAATAATGGTAAGTATGATTACACTCATATATTATTCACTGATAAATATTATAGATTATACACAGTTTATTAGCGTAAAATATGTTATTAGAATCGCATGACCAAAAATCAGAATCAAACAAAAAGGAACCAGGTGATGATTGACAGCTGCGCTTGGGATCCCGGGTCTGGTTCCCGGGTAAAGTAAGGGTATCTAAATTTTTCAGAAAAAAAATATGTCAGTATGACTTTGGAAGTTGCAACAACAAGCATGGCTCTCCCATGGTCAAACAAACAAATATCGATAACGCCTGACAGACTTAATCGACTAAAGATTCGCTCCATCGATACAATGCGGCATTGGCAAGGAAACAAGCAAAATGGACAATGGCGATACCTCCATATAATATGTTTGTTAGTATATTTTTTGCGTCTTAGTATGAAATATGTAGAGAATTAGTGGAGAGTAAATCCCAAAGCCTCGCACACGGATGTAGAGTGGGCTGTCTATCGGTTTTTTACAGGATACATTTTGGAGAGTGTTCGAATGAGCTTCACGACCTGATACCACCTTCTCCTTTCTACCACCACATATTGCGTTAAGGCGACAGGAATCCACCCTTACACTGTGGAAGTTCCACCAGCTCGTACTAAGCGTTTCGCTTCTTCTTTCTTGGCACGAACTGCTACGGAATGGAACAACTTGCTGGCTTCTGTATTCCCGGAGAGCTACAATTTGGGTGTCTTTAAGTCGAGAGTGAATAGGCTTCTTCTGGGTAAGCACGCTACATCTTAGACCTTATTGTCACTTTCCATCAGGTGAGATGAGGTCAAGTGCAAACCTATTTAATATATAAAACAAAATGTAATAATATACAGCTTGAGTTCCTCTACAGATCAACGTTACTTACACAGCACAGAGCTGCTTCACGCTGGTTTTCTCGGAGGCGGTTCACTTCGTTCATACCGAAGCGTGGCCCTCCCACGGTTATATACTCCTGACCTAAGAATGACACAGGAGATGCAGGAAGTATGATTCTGTTGAGTATATAATAAACATTATTGACCTACAAAGATTCATGTTAAGTCAAAAATGCATTAGTCTATCTACGACAACCATTAGTTGAAGGCTGTAAAAAAATAATCATTTTTTTAGTAACATCTATTTAAATAAATTGCATTTAAATGAATAAAACTGACTTTGAACTACAAAAACAATGCTCGAACTAGTGACAGCGAGTACCGGTATAGCAGACTGATAATTTTTTTTTTGTAAGTATATAACTTATTTGTACGGTACAGAGAATAAAAGAGGTTCGTCACCTTAAAGTAAATTTTCGCTTGCATAGCAGGAATCAGTTATACCAACATACCGTTTTAAAAAGATCTGCCAACCTTCTTTAAATTTTCTGTACATCAATAGGAATCAATGTTGCTACAAGCAAATCTGAACTTTGTGATCTAATGGTTAAGCATAATTTTTATTGCAACAGGTACGAGTATAACTCTGACAAATTTACGAAAGGTAATAAGTGCTCATAGCATAAGTATCAAACGAATCCATTTAACTGACGAACCTTTTCATTCTTTGACCGTACCTACAATCTTTTTTTTTTGTTTAATGACTTGATTGTATTTTGATTTACTCTAATAACATTGTGTTACTACTTAATACAAGCTATGTCTCTGTTAAGTTTACGTAATGATTAATTATGTGAGTCCTGTGAAAAGTGGTACAAGTCGACTTATATCGAATTTGATTTTCGTCTTGCTACGTCATCACATAAAAATCTTCTATTTTTCTGTCTGACAGAAAATGTTTGCCGAGAGGTTGTAACCCCAAAATTGTTTAAAATAGATCCCGTTTAGTAAGCTAAAAATTAAAATCGATTGGCGTCGCTAGTGTGCCCTACCCGTCACCTTAAGTTAATTTGACGCCTCAAGTTAAAGTAGGTAATAGGTATTCTGTGTAACGCTATCGGTTTAAATGGTAGAAATATACCGATTTATATTTTAGCTACACTATTTGAAATTAAAAAAACTAAATTAAAACCAGGTTTCATCGTTGCTTACTTATTTACTTCTGAATTTCGATATTGTAGCAACTCATTGTACAAATTTCAAAATATTATGGAGTCTTTAAAAGATGGACCTTTATTAAAATTTCATCCAGACACATTAAGTATTGTTAGAAAATTGTATGATTTAGATGGGCCTGATCGAATGTCTGAAGCGATCGATACATTTCAGGAGTGGATGAAAAAACAGCATCATTTTAAGAAAAAAGATTTTAGTAAGTACCTGATTTTTAATTTTTTACAGAGTTGTGTTTTATTATCTGTAGATAATTACTGCGTAACGTAATTTTGTTCACGCTTACATCCCGAAACCTCCAATTAAAATGCAAGATCAACAAAATAAACGAAATAAAAAACTGCAATTCCATACAAAACAGAATATCCACCCGGCAATAATGTATGGAACTGCTGATAATTTTTTCCCTTATTTTTTTTTTGATATAGGTAACATGCTAAATGGACTTTATTCACAATACCTATTGTGAGGTTTTCGGGATGTTAACAATTTAAAATAAATACGGTTTGTATTAATTGATTATGATATCTATAACATAAGTGCTACTTATTGATAAAATTAAAGATCAGGTTAACCATACCATATCTTATCCGTTAGGGTCTATTTTCAGAGCAACCCGAACCAATGGGATATTTTGTTACCTCCCTCCCCTTCTTTGCTCTAGAAATAATAGTTTCATCAGCGTCACGATGTCTTTCGGATTGAAATGCCTGTAGTCTTCTGGTTTCGGATAAGCGTTATCTAACGCTTATCCGAAAAATCTAAAAAAATGTCTCCTCTAGACAGAGGAGACATTTTTTTATGTTACCTATAGGTGGTAAGCAAATTGCTGTCGATGGACACCCGCGACACCAGTGACTTTTCCCCGGATTGGTCCGGATTGGTTGGAGACCGTGGTATCACTCAGGCTCTCGTGGCTCATCCTGCCTCAGTCTAGTGAGCCATGCTGATAAGATCAGGTTAATGGGCGGAGACAATTGCTTACCATCAGGTGATCCATCTGCTCGTTTACCACCTATCACGTAAAAATACGGGTAGGTAGATGACAGTGTCAGTGGATATAGAAAGAAATGATAGGGATATTTTTACAAACTGAATACAGGGTGTAAAAAGACCCTTAACGAAGCCGGCGTCTACGCACTCGGACCATTAAAACAAGTCTTAGAACAAAAAAATATTGATGGGAAACGAAAATCCTATAAACGGACAACGTAATGAACAGCGTACACCGGACCGCGAAGCACGCACGCCCGCGCCTCTGTCGCCGAGGCGCGTCCCCCGCGAGAATTTTATTTTGACTTTGACTTTCAATAACTTGGAAAGTATTGAGTTACCAGGTATGGTCTAGAAGAAAAAATGGTCCTGATGATGTGCTGAATACGTAGGTTTCGGCTTTCTTTAAGGGTCTTTTTACACCCTGTATATCATGGACCAAAACATTAACCCTTACTTTTAAGACTTCTAAAGTGGTTTTCTGTACATTATAGGCAGAGATTATCTAGAAAGAATTATCATAACCATGAAAGGCTCCATAGAACGGTGTAAGATCAGGCTGGATAAACTATGTACCTTAAGGAGTTTGCTGCCTCAATTCTTTGGCCATTGCAATGTCAAAACTGACTTTATCAATCTACGAGATGCGTAAGTATGTTTTATTAGAGCTGTGGCAAATCTATTAGTTATCATCATCATTTCAGCCAATAGACGCCCACTGCTTGGACATAGGCCTCCCCCAATGTACTCCACGTAGATCAGTCCTGTGCCGCCCGCATCCAATGGATTCCCGCGACCTTCACCAGATCGTCAGTCCACCTTATGAGGGGCCTTCCACGGCTGCGACTTCCGGTACGTGGCCGCCACTCGAGGGCTCTTCCTCCCCAACGGCCGTCTATTCTCCTCGCTATGTGCCTTTTTTTTTTTTTGTTGACCCGGTGGAAATGCCGCCGGCTCACTGATAGGAGCCGACGTCGGCGCCGGTTGGTCGGCGCCGCCTTATGCACACCCGGCCGCTGGGAGTCGACCGGGTAGTGTGGGGCTCTCCCCTGGATTAGGCCTCTGCTAATCAGAGGCCGTCCAAGGGCATACCCACTAAAACCACCGGGGCTTTTCCCATTCTACGCCCGCTAAGTTGGGACGTAACGCGGGATTACCACCAGGCTACCACCGCAAACCGTCCTGGGCGAAGAGGTTCGCCAGCACGGTTTCTTTTCAAGACACTGGTCCTTTGGACCCAGAGCCTCTCCCACGGCCTACCAACTCAGCCCGCCGAATGGCATCCACACTGCTGGCTGCAGTGCAGAATACCACCGGGAGGAGGACTGCAGATACCCATCCCCACCCATACACTGCTGGCTGCAGTGCAGAGTGGGTTGGGGAAACAAAACCTGCAGGCTTCAAAAACGAAGCCGCCGCAAGTCCCAACTCCGCTGGATGCGGAGCCAGGAAGATTGGCAACTCTGGACTGCCGCCGAGCCACTCTGGCTGAGAGACCCGACGCAGAACCTCCAAAACACGGCCCTTCGGCCACCGAGCCCGCGGGATCTCCACCCAGGAAGGGGTGGCACATGACAAAGCGTGGCCAGAGTGGGAGGGCTGGACTGGACACTGAAGCCCTCAGTCGTCTGACATCCCCCCAGCTGCCACTGGTCCTGAGCCACCTTAAATGCGCGGGCAATTTCGGCACAACCACCTCGCTATGTGCCCTGCCCATTGCTACTTAAGGCATGCAATCCTTTGGGCTATGTCTTTTATGTATATTAGTTATCATACAGAGTATCAGTGGCGAAGGGTGAATATTTTTAAAAGGGAAGCCGGAATATAAAATTAACTTACCAAAATGCTCAGCACTGATGTTTATGTCCCAGTTTTATGTCATAGATGGCAGACAAGCAGATGACACACCTGATCTGAGTTGAATTTGTATGCGTGATGTATGATGATGCATGCGATCTTGGTAAATGTTCGAAAGACCCGTGCTACTCTAAGCTGAAATTGACTCCGAAAAAATTAAACAGGGAAAACAAAACATTTTATTTCACTTACAATTGCCTGTCATCCACGTATACTTATCTGAAATATATAGGCTTCCGCAAGATGTTTTCCCTCACCAACGAGCTAATGGCAAAAAATGCACGCACATATTTTAAAAATCTAGAGGTCCACACCTCTCATTTTTAATTTTGTTTACTAGTGACCTGCCCCGACTTTACACGGGTTCTAAATTATGTATGAATGATATTTCCTCTTCAATAAATATATCTATTAAAAAAGCCGCATCAAACCGTTGCTTAATTTTATGATCTAAGGTACAGGCCGCGGCAAATAAGTTTATCTGTGACCTTGAGTGAGCAAAAGTCAATCTATACTATTTAAATCTTACAGACAGCGGCAACGTTTATAGGTTAGCCGTAAACACAAAACGCTTGCGCGATGTAATCGACACCTAGTGCCATCTATTGCTATAAAGTGGAACTAGTGCTCTGTTGGGGCCAGTGCCCTTTTCTGTATAGATGGTGGGAGAAAAGGGATATCTGTCCTTTATGGATTGAAACTGCAGCGGACTGTAAAATTTGGTGTACTCGACCAGAATTAGAAAGTCGTACAAATCGCGCCCGACAGTGATTTCGTAAGATCTATGTGTGTACGTGCGCGGAAGCAAGCTGCGTAGTTAGACCCGGCGGCGCCCGCCGTGAGTCCTAGGCTGTCGTTCGGCTGTCGCTCGGCTGTCGTCGTGGTTGTTCGGCGATGGTACACTGGTGGGAACAGGACGGAGCGCCGCGGCAACGGCGTCGTCTTGACCATGCTCCTTAACAAAGTGAGGGCGGGGCACTTGTTTTTAGTATAAAGTGAGCTATTTTACAAGTGCGAAAACTTCCCCACTGCTTATGCTGACCGCTAGGTATACTGACAGCAAAAGTGACGCAGTTTTATATGACCGTGGGAGAGCCACGCTTCGGCTCAACCGGAGTGATACCACGGCCTTACAGAAAACCAGCGTGCAGCTGCACTGCTGTGTTTCGCTGCGTGAGTGAGGGTACCGGAGGCCCAGTCCGGGGAAAGGTGGGGGTTGAAAGGTTAGCAGCGCACTTGTGACTCCACTGGTGTTGCGGGTGTCTATGGGCGGCGGCAATTGCTTACCACCAAGCGATCCATCTGCTCGTCTGCCACCTATCACATAAAAAAACATTAGGTATAAGTGATTCCCGATCCACTGAGCTATAATCCCTCTTTCAGAACTACCATGCATAACTGTAGCTTTTATTTTCAGGAAAGATGTGATGTTACCCAGGCTTACAAGTGATCAATACAGGGTTTATTTTATAAAGAACCACGGAAAACATTTTACGTCATCATTTTTTAGCAACTTTTACAAACGCTTATTTGTTGTAAGTACATTTTTTTACATGATTGTAAGCAATAATTGTCGATACCCATTGACAAGACACCAGTATTCCGAAGTCCATTCTAATCAGAAATTAATTCATCAAAAGAATCCATTCAAGTCCTCATCTAAGCGTGTAATTCATCCTCATCGCAATTGCGCCGTCGAATTGGTAATTTCATACTTTAACCCTTAATAATCATTAATTTATGTAATGTAATATATTTTTAACAGCTCGCAGAATATTACAACGCTCACGACTACGCTGCTGGTGTGATTACGATTGCCGATTTTATGGAATTAAACCTTGTAGAATATGCTATGAAGATTAATCCAGTGGAACTGCATCAAGCGATGACTATCTTGATTGTAAGTGTGAATGGCTCCGTAGCCCAATTCTTGGGCTCATGACACTTATCATCATCATCATCACATATATCAAACAAACAAAACGACATATAACATCATCATCATCATCAGCCCACTTAAGTCCCCACTGCTGGGGCACGGGCCTCGCTCAATCACATGAGGGGTAATTGCCATACCCACCACGCTTGGCAGACGGGTTGGCGAGGGTTTTGAAATGCAGAGTTTTCCTTCTCTGGGTGCTAATAATCATGCCAGCAGCTTTACCTTAGTCGCCTTTTACGACGCCTCGGTAAGAGTGAGGGTGGCCTATTCTACTCTACCGGGTACCACACGACATATAACAAACATACATAAAACAAAGCTTTTTTTATGGATATCAATGTGACATCCGCCATATCTTCAAAATATCACGAGTACGAGAATTGTGCTCCATATGACAATTTGCCCATTGAAAAACTGGTCCAAGGACGAGATGTCCACTTTTTTAAAATTTGTAAGGGGTGTGTTGGGCCCAAGAGATTTTGTAGTCTGGGCCAGTTGTCCATTTGTCCAATCAGTATATTTCGTCCACCCGGTTTTTCAATGATATTCTTCCAGATAAATGTTCCAAAATACTGTTGTAAAATTAAGTGGATTTTGCATGAATAGCTGATTTCTTTTTCGCTTATATTGTTGATCTACATCTTAAATGGACTATTATTATGAGGTATTATGGATGTAATCGATAAAAAATAACGGTGATATATTAGAAAGGCCATGTACAGGAGTCCAAAAATTATTTTTAAGGTACCTTACAATGTTGCTTATCTGATACAACCCCATTATGTTGCACGCTTTTTTGTAGATTTACAACTTAAAAAAATGTAAAGTGTGAACAAAAATGTTAAGATTGTGTATGTTTGTTAATTATTTTGTTGATTGAAGTATCTTTTGTATTGCCTTTTATCCCCTATTAATTGATTTACATCCCCTACTGATTGGGCAAATGGACAGCTGGCACAGATTACAAAATCTCTTCGGACCAATACACCCCTTACAATTTAAAAAAATAGACTACTCGCCCGAGGGCCAGTTTTTTAATGGACGAGTTGTCTGTTATCTTTTGAATTTTATTTTGTAGCTATATCAATTGGTTTGTTTATGGAAAGGGTTATATTACAATGTTAGTGAAAATTGTATGGATTATTCAGTGGTAATATTATTTTTTAATTTTTTTAATTTATTTATTTAATACAAACACAGTACTTATTAAAAAATCTGCCAAACTGCAGAACAGTTTGTCGGCAGTAGCTCTCGTGGATGCTTTACATAGTTCTTAAGTACTAACAATGTATTATGTTACTTATTCAAACAAACAAACTTCACCAATACTACCTGGAACCAATCCCTTCCAGAACTCTTCGTTTCCAGCGCTCCTTTTTTCCGCGCTCGTGCAAACTCTGGAATGACCTTCCAGCCGCGGTGTTCCCTGATCGCTATGACATGTCCTTTTTTAAACGAGGTTTGAAAAGAGTTCTTCTCTCACGGTAGGCAGCGGCATGACTGTGCTCCGGCATTGTTGATGTCTATGAGCGGCGGTTACCGTTTACCATCAGATGGGCCGCAAGCTCGTCTACCTACTATAAGCAATAAAAAAAAAACTTATACAGAGAAATATACATATAACCTTGGTGTAAAGAAGGTAGTGCAATTAAGACTACAACGACTTATAGGAAAAATACCTATATATCTAGCCATGCATAGTCATTTTTTGTTAAATAAATATTTTTCACAATATCACATACCTTCATTGATCTGACTCCGAGTTAGGTAGCTCAAGCACCTGTGTTACGGATATCAGAATCAACAGTGGAATTACAAATATATACATATAATACTTTTCTTTTGTAAATACATACTTATAATACATAGGAAACACCCAGACCAGTACAAACAAACATATTCATGCACACAAATGTTTGTACTGTGCGGGGATCGAACCCGCAACCCTTGTATCAGAGGCAGCGTTCACTACCACTGTTCCAATCGGGTCGTCAATAGTAATAGCATAATAATTTCATACTTTTCAAATATTAATGATACAAATCATAACATTTCTACTTTAACTTTTAAATCGGATTTGATTTTAGGAAGGCTACGGATCCAGACTCAAGGGCATACACATAGTGACTCCTTCAAAAATGGTTGATACTCTAATATCGCTGTTCAAACAAGTTCTTAGTCAAAAAATTGCTTCACGAATACACGTCCACAAATCATTTGAACATGTCTACGAATTTGTGGAGAAGGATATTCTGCCGATGGACTATGGCGGAAAAGAAATCAGTTTAGATGAACTTCATGGTATGTTGTTTTTAAATACTCCTAAATAGAGTCAATCTCACTAAACTCACCACTATTCTACCATAAACATATACTCTTTATTGGAGAACATACAAAAGCCAGAGAGCAATGGAGTGGGCTTGTTAGCAAACCGCTGGGATTCACCTATGTATACGCACTGGATGCAATTACATGCACATTAAGTGCAGTCTATATTATTATTATTATTCTCGGAGTCTCTTTGCGTGATTGTATCAAAAATGATGAGATCCGCAGGAGAATGAAGGTCACAGACATAGCCCAAAGAATTACATGTCTCAAGTGGCAATGGGCAGGGTACATAGCGAGGAGAACAGACGGCCATTGGAGCGGAAAGATCCTCAAGTGGAGGCCATATACAGGAAGTCGCAGCCGTGGCAGGTCCCCCACAAAATGGACCGACTATCTGGTGAAGGTGGCGGGAATCCATTGGATGCGGGCGGCACAGGACCGATCTGTGTAGAACAATGGGGGAAGCCTATGTCCAGCAGTGCACGTCTATTGACTAAAATGTTGATGATGATACAAAACCTAAAAGCTAGGCATATAGAGATATGTGAAATTGAGCGATGCCAGCTCAGTAGTTCAAAACGCGCCTTCTATGGATTTTTTCAAATATATGTGCATATATCTACCATTAGTTCGACGGTGAGGGCAAAACATCGTGAGGAAACCAGCACGTTTCGAATAATTTCTGAAACGTGTAGCCATGATTCAGTTAGTCTGGTTTCCCTGTTAAGGGGTTCCGAAGGTCAGACGGCAGTCGCTTCATTGTAATTACCAGACTTCCCAAATTTTGAATCATGGTTCCCCGTACCCGGGCTCCAGAGCATAAGCTTTAGAAGCTACCTGGAATAACACGCTAAGATGAGGAGGACAGGGACATGTGAAAATTTAAGCATAAAAATTGTTCAAACGAAAATAAAACCTTCTTCGAGGTGTATCTGTGAATATTTACATCCCATTAACCACATGTTCTAGCTACCACCTATCTGAAAAACATTTTGCTCTTTGACTTTTGGAAATTCGCATTAAATAAATAAAACTTTGAATTTTGAAATGTCGAAGAATAGGTAGATAGATAGAAGATAGATAGAAACATTTATTCACTGAGAATACGACACACCACATTTTACAGACACAACAAATATAATTATACAATATAAACAAACAGAAAAATATACAAATGCAAACTAAAACAACAAACGAAACATTACAAGAATAAGAGGAGATAAAAAATATATAAAATAATAATACGGCTGCTCAAGACAGGCAATAAGTATTTGCGTGCGTGTGTGTCGCGATGATCAGCTCACTCAAATCGCGAAAAGTAGCTCACTCAACTTCGGGGCCATGGGTTTAGGAAGGAGTACCATCAGGTCATGGCGCTGGTTTTATGTGAGCCCTAGTGTGACGCACGGACGACATAATTAGGTACATACACTATAATGTAAGGGTGTCAATAAATTTTGTTCAGAACAGAAGAAAGTTTGTTTTGGACGTGGTAAAGGATGTAAATTTGCACAGATACACCCTGGATTTGCGATTCGGATTCACATACAGGAGGTTTCTGTACTAAATAGTATGGCAATAGAGTTTCGCCCATTTGAAGATGGATCCAAGTTCAATTTCCGATCGGGTCAATTTAGGAATCAAACTTTTCTTAATTGACGATGGTATTTAGATAAAGCAAGTGTAAGGTATGTCTTTGTTTTATTTATGAGAGGGGAAGGCAAACGAGCAAGCGAGTCACCTGATGGTAAGTGATCACTGCCGCCCATGGACATCAGCCACACCAGATGGAGTACAGATACGTTGCCTGCGTTTTAGGAAGGTATAGGCTCGTTTCTTGAAAATCTCAATGTTGTACCGGTTCGGAAATACCGCTGCTTGTTTGAGACTATTATAATATTTATAACCGTTGTCATAGTCTTAAGATTTGTCTTTTAATAATAATTGCATAGATTAATAAGAACCAAGTCATGGTTAGATTTTAGTAATTGAAAATAATGACCAATTTTCTTTTTTTTTTCAGAAAAATGGCTAAACGAGCTAAGCACTAAAGAACACATGGAGTACATACAAATGATGAGCAAAGCTGCCACTGATGAGTCATACAGGCCTAAGGATAAATTCAACAACCAGTATCTAGGAATGCCCGGAACATTTAGAACTTTAAGAGTCGACTAGTATTTTAATTATCTTCCTTTATTTCACATACAATTAAATTTAGTTTGTGACGCGGTCAAAAGATATAAATAAATAGAACATCACCAACAACAACACTTCTCACATACGCCTATACGTTATCACATGCCCTCTCATATAAATACAAACCATCACCAAAAACACCATGCACACACTCACACACACACAAACACACACACACACACACACACACACGCACACACACACACACACACACACACACACACACACACACACACACACACACACACACACACACACACACACACACACACACACACCACGCACGCACGCACGCACGCACGCACGCACGCACGCACGCATACACACACACACACACGCACACACATGTACACACTTACACCTAACATACTTTTCAGAAAACCGCTTTATGGTATTTTTAAGAGTTATAAATCCCTATTTTTACACGTGGAATTTAGTGACTGTCGTATTTATAAGCCACAGAAATAAAATGTGAATCTGTCATTGGCTGTATAAATATATATAACATAATATAATATTACTTTACCTCAAGAGCTGTATATTCTGTTTAATTAATAAAATGAAATAAAATAAAAATTAATACAACATCTCACCTCATCTTAGCGTGTAGTTCCTCGTAGCATTCAAAGCTGTAGCTCTGAAACCCCGTATACGCTTTGACCATGATACAATGAAGCGATTGTCATCTGACCTTCGCAACCCTTTTATCAGGGGAACCAGACCAAGTTAACCATGAATACATTACACGTTTCAGAAACTAACCGAAACGTGCAGGTTTCCTTACGATGTTTTCCCTCACCGCCGAGCTAATGGTGGAAATACGCACATTTGGAAACAGATTTGAAAACTCCAGAGATGTATGCTCGGATTCGAACCCGGTGCCCCCGTATGGAAGGCGCGTTTTGAACCACTGAGCTACCATCGCCCTTATACAAAATCTCCTACTACATAAACCTAAATCCGTAATAAGGAACTTAAGTACTTGTGTTACGGATATTAGACAAATCCAATATCAGGTGGAATAACAAATTCAAATAATAATTAAAAATATACGTATAATGAAACTCCAGAGTCCGCTTCTCATGTCATTTATTCCGTAATTTTGCACGTACAGATATTCATAGATACATTGATAATCACTCAGAACTTTTAGCTTACACGAGGCCTATTTCGAAACGTCCGTACCAGACGGCTGCTCAAATCGAACTGTCCGTTCGCCCGTCAACCGACAAGTCAATGTATCGGTTCCGGTTATGACAGTCCTTAATTTAGTTCTCAAAACCGTCAACAGTCAAATCAAACACTACTAAATTACTCGAATCCTAAAAATTACTTGAAAATCATAACATACGTAAATTACAACAAAGACACTGAACAAACTATGAATGTTTAGTGGAGATCAAACCCACGACTTTTGACAGACATTGCGGTTTTGAGGAAGGAGTCCGGCCACTGGTTGCAAGCCTATCCGTCGGCCAATCGTGGGCGCCCTTGCTGGACGCAGAAACTTTCGGAGTCGCCTTGGGACTGCGTCCGTCTTGGTGCTGAGGTTCGTATCCCACACAAATAGGTATCTCTGACGACCCGTTTGGGACAGTGGTAGTGAACGCTGCCTCAGATGCAAGGGTTGCGGGTTTGATCCCCGCACAGTACAAATTTGTGCGCATGAACATATCTGTTTGTATTGTTCTGGGTGTTTTCTGTGTATTATAAGTATATATTTACAAAAAAAAAGTATTATATGCATATATTTTTAATCCCACTGTTGATTCTGATATCCGTAACCGTAAGTCCGATATGAGTATCGGAGGCCCAATCCGGCTGCGTGAGCGCAGCGAAACACAGCCATCCAGCCACCACAGCGCTGCACGACGCCAGTTTTCTGTGAGGCTAATGATGTTACTCCGGTCGAGTCCGCCCATTCATGGCGAAGCGTGGTTCTCCCACCATTATCCGTTTCATCTTCGTAATTCTTGACGGGGGTCCTGAGAAATCATAACGCGTTCAGAATCGTGGCCTCGCATGGACGGATGGATATGGATTATATTTACCTTATAAAGTTGAATTGTATTTCCTTCATTAATCAAACTACACGTTGAAGTTTGTGCAATGAATATAATTACGTCGTTATTACCTATGTTTGCCGTGTTTTTCTCAAAGAAAATGTGCTTGTTTTTTTGCGAAATTTCCTACGTTTTCCCGGGCTTCCCTCATTACGGATGATTCTTCCGAGTTACACAACTTTCTAACTGCCTTGATTGTATTTGGGAAAAACACTATTATTCCACGTTTTTGAGTGAGACATTTTGATGAATTTGTTATCGCTGTCCAAAAGGTTCGTCGTAATTTTGGTGCATTGCTGGCAGTTTTAGAAGTATAAATATTCGTTTCTTGAAGATTTCAATTATCGTATCGTAATGTTCACACGGTAGGCAGCGGCATGACTGTGCTCCGGCATTTTTGATGTCTATGAGCGGCGGTTACCATTTACCATCAGAGGGACCGCATGCTCGTCTGCCTATTTTTCGCAATAACAAATAGGGGTTAAAATAATAGCGGCAGAGTAGAATAGGCCACCCTCACTCTTACTGAGGTGTCGTAAAAGGCGACTAAGGTAAAGCTGCTGGCATGATCATCAGCACCCAGAGAAGGAAAACTCTGCATTTATATCAAAACCCTCGCCAACCCATCTGCCAAGCGTGGTGAGTATGGCAATTACCCCTCATGTGATTGAGGGAGGCCCGTGCCCCAGCAGTGGGGACTTAAATGGGCTGACGATGACGATGACGTTAAAATAATATTATTCATACAATTATGTTCAGAAATAACATTTGAAGCATGTAGAGAGGTACCCTCGAGGCTCAGGCAGGGAGTAAAGTATCAGCCTATAAACTGTCCCACTGCAGGGCAAAGGCATCCATCATAGAAAACAAGTTATAGCTACTATGATGGGGTTAGGCTTAATCACCACGCTTGCCAAATGCGGATTGGTGATCCGGATTGGGACAAACCCGAGTTATGTTCGAAAAATTCGAAATATACTTTTCGCTCGACCCTGGAATGGAACCCAGGACCCCGAGATCACGACCCGGTACTTAAACCATTAGACCGACAAGACGTTGGCGTGAGGCATGGAGACGGAAGAATAAAACACCTATTTCGTTTGATTCACTTCACTTCACTTCACTTCACGTTAGGTATCTTGTTTTGAAATCCGGTTTTGAACTGACAAGTTAGGCAGGGGGCTCGACGTCGTTATTTCGGTAGCACGCTTTGCTAGCGCGATGTAAATATGCATAGTGACATCTACCGAAACAAAGTCGAACCGCCTGCTTGATTGCTTTCTACAAAGCATGGTTAAAAATAGAAACCTAAATCCAACATGCAAATTCTAATAATATATTTTAGTCTATGATTTTTTACGCTTGCTTGCTTCCTTCCGATTAAAAACTTTAATACAATGTTACATACACACACATGCCAATAAAACACGTTTACTGTAATGACGCAGTAAAAAAATAATCAGTAGAAAGATTTACCTAATAGGTACGTTTCGACGAGCACTCACCTGTTTGAACACGAAACGCAGCATGCTAGGAACTTCGTAAAACCAGTACCTGACTCTGATTTTATTGCACGGAAGATTAACCGTGTTAAATGTTGACGATACTTGAACTTGAGTTGAGTTGCATGAATTTGCCAACTTGACTAAAGTGATACCACGGCCTCAGAGGGTTACCTCACGGGATTAAGTTGACGGGTAGGGCACACTAGCGACGCCAATAGATTTTAATTTTTAGCTACTAAACCGGATCTATTTTAAACAATTTCGGGGTTACAACCTCTCGGCAAACACTTATATTATTTATTAAATAACCATGCACAAATATTGGGTCCGTTTTTGTACGTGAAAATTGATTCACGCCAAAAGTGGCCGCTTTTGGCGGTAATCAATTTTTGGTTATTTAATAATTAATATAAGTATTTGCCGAGAGATTGTAACCCCAAATTGTTTAAAATAGATCCAGTTTAGTAGTTAAAAATTAAAATCGATTGGCGTCGCTAGTATGCACTACCCGTCACCTTAAAGCAGCGCTTGCACTGTGTTTCCGCGACTGAAGACTGGAGTTCAAAGGTTTGCGGTGCACTTGTTTTTTTAAATATATTTTTTATGTGTTAGATGACAAACTAGTAGACTTCAAATTGAAGCTTAAGTTAGATATGCTTTTTACAAGCTCCATCTAACGAAAACCGCTGAACTATTTTCCCATACTATTGAAAAAAGTACTAACTAAAATGATCCTGTTAAAAACTTAACTGGTCGGATGGCGTATTTGCCAGTGACCCTGCCTCATACGCCAGAGGTCGTAGGTTCAATTTACACCCTGGACAAACATTCGTGTGATAAACACTTGTGTTTGTTCGTTTCTGGGTGTAATATATGTATCTTATATAAAGCTAAATGACGACTGACTCATCTGATATCTGTAATACGAGTGCTTAAGCTACTTATTACGGAATCAGGTCAATGTATGAGATGTTGTATGAAGTTATTTCATCATCATCAGCCCATTTAAGTCCCCACTGTTGGGGCACGGGCCTCCCTCAATCACATGAGGGGTAATTGCCATACTCACCACGCTTGGCAGACGGGTTGGCGAGGGTTTTGATATAAATGCAGAGTTTTCCTTCTCTGGGTGCTGATGATCATGCCAGCAGCTTTACCTTAGTCGCCTTTTACGACACCTCGGTAAGACTACTGTGGCCTATTCTACTTTGCCGGGGACCACACGGGTTGAAGTTATTTATTACTATTTATTACAAAAAACTAGCCTTTGATAATATTGTATACTGTGGCAGTGAGTAATGACCTATAAATGTCATAATTACCTTGAGAACGTATAACATGGATAGAATTGCAAATAGACGTATATAAAACCTCGAATCCAATTAAGCATCATAATGAGAGCCCATTTCTATGAATATTTATACAACTTGCATTCTCTCAAAATTACTCTGAAGCTATGGTAGCTTAGTGGATAAGAACGCGGGAGAGCCACACTTCGGCATGAATGGGCCAGATCGACCGGAGTATTACTACGGCCTTACAGAAAACCGGTGTAAAGCAGCACTAAGCAGTGTTTCGCTACGTAAAGGTTGGCAGCGCACTTGTGACTCCACTGGTGGCACGGGTGTCCATGGACGGCGGCAATCGCTTTCCATCAGGTGATCTGTCTGCTCGTCTACCACCTATCATATATAAAAACGCACCTTCCATATGGGAGATCCAAGGTTTGAATGTGAGCATGCACCTCTGGGTTCGTCAAGTCTATATACGTCATCATCTTAAGATTTAGTCCCGGTTGCCTCGGAGCCCGGAGTCCGATTTCCTACTTCGACTCCTCCACTTCGCACCGTCTTGTGCATCCCTAATGGTCAATTTATTGGCACGCATGTTATCTTTTACGACATCAAGCCACACCTTTTTGGGTCTACCCCTTCTGCCGAGCCCCGCAGTGGTGGTGGCATGGCCATACATTTTTACGTAGCCATACGTAGCTGTCCGGTTGACGCAGAAATTTCGAATCTATTTACGTATAGCTACCATATGCTTGGTGATGAGAGATAATAAAGTAATTAAATAAATAAATCTAACGACCCAATCGGAACAGTGGTAGTAAACGCTGCCTTTGGTCCAAGGGTTGCGGGTTCGATCCCCGCACAGTACAAACATTTGTGTGCATGAACATGTCTGTTTGTATTGGTCTGAGTGTTTTCTATGTATTTAAGTATGTATTTACAAAAGAAAAATATTATATGTATATATTTGTAATCCCACTGTTGATTCTGATATCCGTAACACAGGTGCTTGAGCTACCTATCTCGGAGTCAGATCAATATTGTGCTGTTGTGAAATATTTTTATTTATTTATTTAAATAAAATAAATAAATAAATCTTTATTGAAACCAGTAACATTATTTTACAAACGATTGTAGCGTTAATGACCGCATTAGTCGTAGACTGTGTCGCAGTCACCAGCGCCCGCCTCAGTGACAGACGTTTCAGACTTAAAAAAATATATATTTAAGGTTTTACATAATTTCACCTTAATTATACAGCTTAAAGAACTACTAACGTACACAGATTACATATTTCATACATTGTTGCTGCAAAGTGAAAAGACCTGGAGACCTATTTTTTATTTAGTCGAATGAGTCGTGACGAGCGCACGATTTCTACTGGTTTTCCTTCGAAATACAAAATTCCGCATTTTTTAATCATTCGTCTGCAACGAGTGACCCCACCCACTCGTTGGTCGAGTGACTTAAAGCGAGCGGTAGAAGCAACGTCAAAATAGTTGTCAATAGCAACAAGCATAAACGAAATATTATAAATTTCAATACTTTGATTTGGCTGATTTTGACAGGTGACATTCATAGTTTTTTGTGACAAAAAGGCAAAGATTTTCATATTCAGCCTATAATCTATGGTTTTTGCCTTCCGTTTGCAATGCGGAAGTTGCCGTTTCTTATAAAATTCTGCATGGAAGGGTTAGAATATCATTATACCGTATTATATTGGCAACATCGAAATCGAATGATTCAAAAATAGGGAAAATCGGTTTCATGCGACTTAGAACGCGAATGTGACTTATGTCGCATGCGAAGACGCTAAGTCGATTGAATCAAAAATAGAGCTCCTGCTCGTTTTATAGTTTCTGAATTCGTAAGCATGATTCAGTTGGTCTGGTTCTCCATGTAAGAGGGTTGAGACGGCAAACGCTTCATTGTAATTAGCAGACTCCCTAAATCCTGAATATCTATATCCGCAAAGCCCTGTTAGTCTAGTGGTTTAAGGACTGGGCAGTGATCTCGGCGTCCTGGGTTCGATTACCGGGTCAAGCAAAAAGTATGTTTGGAATTTTTTAAATATTGCTCGGGTTTGCGATCGCCAATCCGCATTAGGCAAGCGTGGTGATTGAACCTAATCCCATCATATAGTAGCGATAACTTGATTTTGATAATGGAGGCCTTTGCCCTGCAGTGGTATAGTATATAGCCTGATACTAAATCCTGAATCATGGTCTAAGCGTACCCTGGACTCCAATTTTTTTGTTTATAGTGTCACAGTATATTATCTCTCCTCAGTCTGATGGTAAGCAAAAGAAGAACCCACTTTGCAATTACAAGGGACGCGAAGTCAAGGAATACAAAAAGGCCGGCAACGCATCTCTACTCCCTCTGGTGTGGCTGATGTCTATGGGCGGCGGTGATCACTTACCATCAGGTGACTCGCTTGCTCGTTTGTCCCCCTTTCTCATAAAAAAAAAACACCTCGGAGGAAATAAATTACTGAGAAGAGTTGAGTCTCAAATTGACTTCATTTGAACAAAAAGTAATGACCATGTTGTGATGGTTTCGCCTCATTAGCTATGTGGTATGTTATGATAATGAGGCGTGTAAGCCGATCATTAGCGTTGAAATGTATGAATTTTATATTCTTTTAAATATTTCTATCTCAATAGGTATTTGTAGGCAACATTTTAGAACGTTACATTTTAGACCCCATTGTCACTTTTTATCAGGTGAGATTTTGGTCAAGCGTTGGCATGTAGTTCGTAAAAAAATATGTAGCTAACTCAGTCGAACGTAGAGAAATATTTAGCTTAGCCAGTCGAACGTATTTAATAACAATAATATAATTAAAAGCAATAATTTTTGATTGTTTTTTGTCAGGAAATAAATTATTTTCTATGTCTACATTTCTGTTTACTTAGAGGCTGAGGGTTATGAAAATTAGTAATATATGTATAATCGGACGATTACTATTAGCTGATGTATTAACTTTTGCAAGATCTTGACCATTCACATGTGACCCCATTGACGGCCACTGGCTTCATCGTTATATAAGAACCGGTCCCTATGACCAATATTTGGCCATGATAACGGCATTATGCAATTGTTTTTAACCTTATATATTAGATGCAAATCACGACTGTTTGGATGTATTTCCATATTTTGGCTACTTCCTGTTTGCCGAAGATTTTTTCTCGAATAGGTCAATGGTTCGGTGGCCTTAGTTTGTATTGTCTTGATTTTTTACCTATTCAATTATTTTTTTATTGAGTGAATGTTACAACTACAGACTCTGGGTCCGTGTCTTTTTCTCTCCGATCAAATTGGCAACTAAGGTTCACAACCAGTTTCCGAAGAAGAAATAACTTTCTTGCTACTCAACCAGTTGCCAAATTTGGTAGGCTTATAATAAGAGCATGTTAAGAATACCATGGACTGCCCGCCGTACCAACGTCTCGATTCTCAAATAATTAAAAATAGAGGATACTCAGCGCTTGTCCGCCACCTGTTTGCGACGTATCGTGCAATATTTTAGACACATTGGACGAAGTAGTGGGGATAACTTGGAGCGATTGATTGTAATAGGGAAAGTGGAAGGGAGAAGACCGAGAGGCCGTAGTCCCCAGCGATGGTCAGACCAAATAGCGAAACAGCTCGAGATCCCAATAAACACTGCCCTGCACCGAGCGGCGGAGTGCAGCCGATGGAGACAGCTGGTCCACAAAATCGGAAGGAGTCAAGATCCTCAGCAGTGAGGGAATCAACAGGAGATATTGATAATAAAAGCAAAATATATTCTTATAATTGCTCCGCTGTTAAAAATATTAGGTATGTATGTGCTCTTAAAAATATAGATAGATAGATAGATATTCTTTATTGCACAAAAACAAAATATCTACAAGTATGATACAACAATAACATACAGTACAATAAGGCAATCTTATCGCTTGAAGCAATTTTTTTTTATGTGTTAGCGGGCAGACGAGCAGACGGATCACCAGATGGTAAGCGATTACAGCCGCCAATGGACACTCTCGACACCAGTGGAATCGCGAGTGCACTGCCAACCTTTAAAAACCCTCTTTCCCCCGGATTAGGCCTCCGGCACCCTCACTCACGCAGCAAAACATGTGCTGTGTTTTGCTGCGTGAATACTGGGACAACCTTTATATTATTATTTATATATGTATATTTCTAAATTTAAATGTGTGTGTTTTGGCATGTGTGTTGTGTTGTGTTTTGTATTATTGTTACGCTCAAAATGTTTGATGATAATTCCATAAGATGTAGGTTGCGTTTAAAGTTCTAAACTTGAACACTGAAGTTGGAATGAAAAGATGAGTTTGAAAGGATTTAAAAAACATAATTAATTAAAATGCATCAGATCATTCACTCTAATCAGCTACAGTCCGATGCTATTTGGCACATGGCAATAGTCGAAACTAAGGATGTTTTGACATTTTCGCATAGAAAAAACGTTTCACAACGCTGTCGCTGAAGTGCCTTTTGATCTTGGTCGATCTTTAGTCTCTCTACTAGCTGATAGCTGGCATCTCCCAGTACACCCAAACCTAAACACCAGAATACCAGATATGCTGCGGCAATGCAGGTGGTTGTAGCAGCAATGCTGAGATCGGGACCTGATTGACCACACAAAACCACACCATCTCTTCTTGTATCGCCTCTCCTCTTTGTATCTGTGTCGTGTCGTGTTATGCCTATTGTTCATGTTTACTTCTTCTGTGTTGTGATGTTCAATAAATGTATTTTCTTTCTTCATCTTTTCTAAATCAATTAAAATAAGTTAGTTTTCTAAATAGACCCGACACATCAAACCCGGGCCTTCGTTTGCCAATACGCAAGTAAGTACGGTCTGCGAATGTAACGGTGTTCCAGTTAGTCGCTTGCACTTGCTATGCGTGAGCGCAGGGATTAGCTCCACCCACCCCGCTGCGTGTGCAAGCGATTATCGCCTATCGTTGGGATACCGGAAAATTTGTCGACTGTACAGTTACGTAGATAGATTAGTTGACCTTACCATGAGTTTAAAAAACTGTTCTCGCTATCGAAAACTATCGCTTTGTCCCTTTCATTGTGGTGCATGTGAGAGAGACAGAGCAATAGTTATGGATAGCGAGGATAGTATTTCAAACTCATAGTAAGGTCTCTGAAGTTATACCTAAATACATACCTACACGTGCGTACATTGAAAATAAAGGCCCAAACTTTACTTGAAAACATTCCTTTGTTTTTTTTTCTATGAAATCCCATCATTAATAAACTTATGACGTCAAAAAAGTTCAAGAAAACTTAACACCATTACTCTTAAAGTTACTAATGCGTTTTCCACAAAAAGCTAATGAATTCTTAAGACTCAACAAAACAACTTCGAAATAAACAATAATCACCATGTCACGATGATCTTATAATGTAGCATTGATATTTTTTACATAACACCTGTATGTAGACTCACTCACTTATATAATTCCACCAATCATAATGTTGATATAGCCGTTTGGTCCCTGGCAGAGTAGAATAGGCCACCCTCACTCCTACCGAGGTGTCGTAAAAGGCGACTAAGGTAAAGCTGCTGGCATGATCATCAGCACCCAGAGAAGGAAAACTCTGCATTTATACCAAAACCCGCGCCAACCCGTCCGCCAAGCGTGGTGAGTATGGCAATTACCCCTTATGTGATTGAGGGAGGCCCGTGCCCCAGCAGTGGGGACTTAAATGGGCTGACGACGATGAATGTTGATATCAATGTGGACAGTGTAAGGATGTTTTTGAGAAAGAGTCAATTAATGTAAATTTTAGAAAAAAGTGTAAAATTGTTTTACTATAATTAGAGCTAGATTAAGTACTTATTGTTAATGTATTTTCCTTTTTATTGTTTTGCATGCGTTATTGACCTGTAAATGGAAGTGCATATAGTCTATTTTCTTAAATTGTGTATAATATTCTAAGCAAGTATTATGTAACTTTCGTTGGTTAACCATTAAAATAAATAAAAAAAAATAACTAATTGTAATATTAAGAACATTTCATTTAACTTGTTATTATTATACATCCATATTTTACCACCGCTCCGCCCGCCGTCGTTAAGAGCGTCCACCCTCACACATTGGAACCCAAATAGTCTCGCACAGTACGGTTCCAGAGAAATTTCCTCCCGCGAACGCTCCAGCTGTGGAATCGGTCGGTATGCAGGTCCTCCTTGCAAACGTCCAAAGGCAGCGGTAATCGCTTACCATCAGGCGAGCCGCACGCTTGTTTGCCACTGACTGATAAAAATAACCGTCCCATACAAAGTGGTGCGCAGATTGATTTAATTAGTATGGAAAAAAATCAAATTTTCTTTTTGAGATATTCCTTAGGGATAATTCATTAATACTTGTATACCCTTGACTGACCGGATGGCGCAATTGGTAAGTGGTAGAGACTTTGCCTCTTACGCCAAGGGTCGTGGGTTCGATCCCCACCCTGGACAAACATTCGTGCGATGAATACTTGTGTTTGTTCGGTGTCTGGGTGAAATATATGTATTTAAGTATATATTTGTGTTCCTCTGTTGTCTGATATCTGTAACACAAGTGCTTAAGCTACTTAGTATGGAATCAGGTCTACGTATGAGATGTTGTGAGAATTATTATTATTTTGGTTTAAACATTTTTTTTCTCGAAATATTATTTTTAACATTTATTATTATTATTATTATTAATGTCCATGAATATTTCTCGAGTATTCAAAAATCACGGTGTATAGTATTAGCTGAACGAAATCGACCACCTTTTTTTAGAGATGTGCACGTTTTTAGGGTTCCGTAGTCAAATGACAAAAAACGGAACCCTTATAAATTCGGACTGACTGTTCTCACACAACCTTTTTAAATGTACGAGTTTAAACGTGCTCGAAAACGTGATACGTAATGATAAAATAACAAAAAAAACATACACTTTAAGATAAAACGTAGATTTGAATATCTAAACATTTTTATCTCTTCCCTAATTTTTTTTTCTGCTTTTCGGATTCTATTAGCTATTTTTTAAGGTGACGGGTAGAGCACACTTAGCTACTAAACCGGATCTATTTCAAACAATTTCGGGGCTACAGTCTCTTGGCAAACACCTATACTTTTTATTTTTAATACTTATAGTCAACTGTTTGGTCTGCTTTTGCACTCGAATTTTGAATTACCGCCAAAAGCCGCTTTTGGCGGTGATACATTTTTCGCGTACAAAAACGGACCCAACTTTTGTGCATGGTTATTTGATAAATACTATAAGTGATTGCTGAGAGGTTGTAACCGAAATTGTTTAAAATAGATCCAGGTTTAGTAGCATAAAATTAAAATTGCCGATTGGCGTCGCTAGTGTGCCCTACCCGTCACCTTAATCTGGATATTTCAATTGTTTAAATTTTTGAAACAACAGGATTTAGGTATGTCCTAAGAACATTAATATCCTAATACAGAGGACGGCCGAAAAAGATATGGATGGATTGTGTGAAGAATGACATGATGGGAAAAGAGGTGGATGATTCGATGACGAATGACAGGGACGTATGGAAAAGGCAAACATACTGCGCCGACCCCAGATAACCTGGGAAAAGGGCAGGAGGATGATGATGAAAAGTTTTTTAAAAAAGGATACAAAAATATTTACCTACTAATGAAACGACTTCTTGTCCATTCACGTAATGATGATGGCTTAATTTTTTTATGTGATAGGTATCAGACGAACAGACGGATCACCTAAGCATTGCCGCCGCCTATGCAATATTAGTACAGTTAGAAGTGTCTTTTTTTACTTCATTAGTCAACTCATAATTTATTTTATTGCAACTGACGCCTACTTACTTACCTACTATTTATATTTTAAGGTCAATCAATAATATAATAAAGACAAAATCAGTACATTAAGGTGACGGGAAGGGCACACTAGCGACGCCAATCGATTTTAACTTTTAGCTACTTAACCGAATCTATTTTAAAAAATTTCGGGGTTACACTCTCTCGGCAAACACTTACACTATTTATTAAATAACCATGCACAAATGTTGGGTCCGTTTTTGTTCCGTAAAAATTGATTACCGAAAAGAGGCCGCTTTTGGCGTGAATCAATTTTTCGCGTTTGTGCACGGATTGAACATTTTTGCATTTAATAAAACGTATAAGTATTTGCTGAAAGAGTGTAACCCCGAAATTGTTTAAAATAGATCCGGTTTAGTAGCTAAAAATTAAAATCGATTGGTGTCGCTAGTGTGCTCTACCCGTCACCTTAAGCAAAAGATTGTGAAAGTCAAGGTTTTGACTCGGGAAGTCAATAAAACGATCAAAGGTATTGAAATTATAAAAGAAATCTGAGAGTTGAATGAACCTACAAATATTTATCCAACCTAGCATTCTGCGCCGCTTTTTCCATAATGTAATTTATACAGTCCATTACTTTTCTTAGCTAACATTGTAAATCTAAGGTAAAGGATGACATTCATGATAAAGCGGGCCTTGTTCTGATTTCGCCATAATGTCTCATAGTAGAAACCCATCTTCCTTATACATAAACCCTACGCAACCAGCGGCCTTAATCTGACCTTTAATCGCGTTTTAGTAAACGAATTAGGAATTTGAAACGTTTGATGATAGAATTAACTACAACAATACAAATATTACCATAAAAGGTCACGTGTGTGGACACAAGAAGAGCTAATGTTTAATTTTATATTTTATTTACGTTTGAACTTAATATGCCAAAAACAAATATGTTTAGATCTTGCCAATGTCAATTACTAACAGTTTTTGTTTGCATTCTACTAAAACTTGGCTGCTTTTTACAATAGATAACTTGCCTCTATTCTATGCATAAAATATAACTGTAGAGAAAATAAATGAATGAGAAAATATATTCAATGTACCTATTGAATATATTTCATCATTATCATCAGTACCTACCCGCTGCTGAGTATAGATTTTCTCTGTTCGCATTAATTTCTGAAACTATTAAACGGATTCGAATGAAACTTTTTTAGTTTAATTTTTAGTTAGCGATTGCTTCTCTTACCGAGGTATCGTAAAAGGCGACTAAGGTAAAGCTGCTGGCATGATCATCAGCACCCAGAGAAGAAAAACTTTGCATTTATATCAAAACCCTCGCCAACCCGTCTGCCAAGCGTGGTGAGTATGGCAATTACACCTCATGTGATTGAGGGAGGCCCATGCCCCAGCAGTGGGGACTTCAATGGGCTGATGATGATGATGATGATTGCTTCAGGGGATGAGGATCATTTCATCGGGCCTTTTGTCATTTGATTGTTCCAGCATAATGTCTAAGGATTTTGGGACTGCCGCCATTTTAGAACAGAAGTTTATTTACGCACGCCTTTAGGCAAAATAAATAAAATCTAGAAAAAAATAAAGCCAAAATTTGGTGTACCCATTTGAAAATGATGTAGATAAATGGCAATAGATAAATAGGTAGTAGTAAAAAATATTTTTTACCTATAAACATTACATTCATACAATAAAATCATTAATAAAGATATGGCTTGTAGAGAAATGTTTCTACAGTATTCAAGAATTTATGCAGTATAGGTAATAATTGCAAAATGTAAATATAATAAATAAGATAAACTCATTATGGACTCCGTTACTGATTTATAAAAAAAAAGGTTTTCTCAGTTTGTGTATACACCTGAAAAGGTAGAACGAAGTGATGCCTGAAATATAATTGTAACAGCCTATGTAATCCTTGTTCTTACACAATAAATACTTACTTACTTAAAATACAGGCCAATATTTTTGACTGTGGGAGAGCCACGCTTCGGTGTGAATGGGCCAGTTCGACTGGAGTGATACCAAGGCCTCACAGAAAACCGGCGTGGAGCAGCACTGTGCTGTGCTTCGCTGCGTGAGTAAGGGTACCGGAGGCCCAATCATTGAGAAAAGGAGGTTTAAAAATTTGTGTCGCGGGTATACGGGCGCCGGCAATCGCTTACCATCAGGTGATCCGTCTGCTCATCGTCCACCTATCACATAAAAAAAGGCCAATATTACATGCAAACCAGTAAAATCAATAAAAACAATCTAGAAAATACGCCAACCCATCAGCTGTTCACAGTAAATGCACCCATTTCAAAACCAGACCTACCGTGTGTAATATCCGTTCGCGTTACTTCATCTAACACTTATCGAAAAGTCGGTACAGTCGCGTGCGCAGTCGGAGCACGCCCGCCTGCAGTCAGCCTTAACGGTAGAGGTCTCTTAAACGTTGCCGTACAAATTAGTGTATTCTGAAGGATATCGGAGTATTGCCACAGAGATACTCAAGTGTGGTAGACGTTTGTGAGTTTGTGATTTTTAAGGTCAGTTTTTTTATTTTTCTTTTTTTAATACGACAGGAAATGGAAAAAAGGTAGGTAGGGCACACTAACGACGCCAATCGATTTTAATATTTAGCTTCTATCTATTTTAAACAATTTCGGGGATACAACCTCTCGGCAAACACTTATACTATTTATTAAATAGCCATGCGCAAATGTTGCGTCCGTTTTTGTATGTTAAAAATTTATTCACGCCAAAAGCGGCCACTTTTGGCGGTAATCCAAAATTTGAGTGCAAAAGCAGACAAACTATTAGTATTAAATAAATAGTATAGATGTTTGCCGAGAGGTTGTAACACCCGAAATTAGTTTAAAATAGATCCGGTTTAGTAGATAAAAAATAAAATTCGATTGGCGGCGCTAGTGTGTGCTACCCGTCACCTTAATACCGCATGCGAAAAACATTTTTTAATTTTTATTTTACGTTTAATTTTTAATCTTATACTACTAAAGTTATTAGTAGAAAAACTGCATACAAATAATGCATGTTTAGAATTATAATCAATTAGTTAAAGGTAGGAACGGTTTTATTTTCTTTTCGTAGGTACTTAATGACTAATGTGGAATTAGGCATGGGTTTTAACTATACCTAACTAATTATTATTTTTAAGTATACTTTTAGTATGTATACTATTAAGTATCTTTACCTTCTTCGAAGTGGTCTTAAGTTAACGGGTAGGGCACACTAGCGACGCCAATCGATTTTAATTTTTAGCTTCTAAACCGAATCTATTTTAAAACAATTTCGGGATTACAACCTCTCGGAAAGCACTTATACTATTTATTAAATAACCATGCACAAATGTTGGGTTCAACGCGTACGCGAAAAAATGTGACCGCCAAAAGCGGCCACTTTTGGCGTGAATCAATTTTTCGCGTACAAAGACGGACCCAACATTTGTGCATGGTTATTTAATAAATAATATAAGTGTTTGCCTAGAGGTTGTGATCCCGAAATTATTTAAAATAGATCCGGAATAGTAACTAAAAATTAAAATCTATTGGCGGCGCTAGTGTACCCTACCCGTCATCTTAAGTTCGTAAAGCCGAAACAATGTTTAGGAACCAAAAAAAAATTGATTTTCTATTGTGTCTGATTTTATGAGTAGGTAGGTAGGTAAGACCTTACATCTAATTTTGGCTTTGGTTCAGAAGAAAAAAAAAATGGAAAAAATGGTTTTCGACTTTTAAGGTTGGTTGGTTGGAACCTGATCCTAAAATGGATGTGTAACAGAAAAAAAAATAGAATCATAGCAAGTAACAACGTGAATCTCTATTTGCCCCTGGAAGACGTGACTACAAATTTATTTTTATACGTTATTTTATACTTATAAGACATCAGACATATCCATTTACAATAACTGGCAATGATGTCAAAATACAATCTAGTTATCATACACGTGATCTAATATTATAATACATACACGTGATAGTTTTTAGGGCTTTAAACTTCAAACAAAAGAACGGAACCCGTATAGGATCTTGTTCTGTCTGCCTAGTAAGATATATTTCTCAGTAAAACGTGAAAGTGTGGCTATGATTATTAAAATACTTAAGATTGCATACATTTGGGTTACAAACTGTAGCTCGGGTTTACGATCACCAATCCGCATTAGGCAAGCGTGGTGATTAAACCTAATCCGATCATGGTAGCGATGACTTAATTTCTATGAGGCCTGTGCCCTGCAGTGGGAAATAAATAGGCTGATACTTTACTTTTTTACTTCAGCTTGAAATATTTTGGAGTTGCGAATAATAAAAAACAACAGAGAATTCGAAAACAATACGAAAATTCGGCTGCGTATGCCGCTTGTTTTGACACTCGATATAAAAAAATCCGTAGAGTCAATTCCTAGAATACCAATTTTTATTATTTTATTTTATTATCAGCTTCACTCACAATCAAGACGAATCGAATGAAACCTTCATTATAGTTTTTTAAATATAGGTAGCACAGAAATGGACACAGGTAAAAACTACATTTATATGCTAAAAAAACAGTGCCTTCCTCTATTCGGCAGTTAGGTAGGAAATATTACAGTTTAAATAACGGAAATAATTCCAATCGTAATTTTAAGATATATCACAAAATATAAAAAAAAATACACATTTAACTACATTTCAAATTTTTTATCATACAATGGCAGTGCAAACGCTTTCAAATAGTTTGATATATTTTTTTTTTAAATTTGTGATAAGCTAACTTATTATAACGCCCTGTTGGTCTAATGTACCTGGCCGTTTAAGTACCTGGCCGTGATATCGGGGTCCTGGGTTCGATTTCCGGGTCGAGCAAAAGTATGTTTCGAATTTTTCGAACATTCTATCAACAACAATTATCTATGTATATATTATTGGGTATGTATGTATTGTTTATTATTATTTATGTAATGTAATAATATGAATATATAAAATAATGTATATTTCTGCCATTCTCAATTTCATTTGTTAAACTACTTTGCACTGTTTTCCCTTATTACGAATACGATATTTCTTTCCTCTACCCAAAGGTTGTCTGGAAGACACTGTCTGTTGCTGTTGTATCATGCTTGTATTTTATTTTTGTGCAATAAATAATATCTATCTATCTATCTATTGCTAGGGTTTGTTATCACCAATATGCATTTGGCAAGCGTGGTGATTAAGCCTATTCCCATCACAGTAGCGATAATTTGATTTCAATGTTGGAGGCTCTTGCCCTGTAGTGGGACAGTATATAGGCTGATACTTTACTTTATTTTTAAACCTTTTATGTTAGTTAGTAAAAAACAGTTCGCACTTGACCGTTTTTATCTTAGATCTGATAGATAAAATATTACATCAACAATCTCGAGACGAAATATTTTCTCGATAACTCGTGGTAGGCCGATAATTTGTATTCAATCTTATTTGTCAAGAACATCTGTGCAGTGTTTTAAAATGCCAAAGGTATTCGGTATTTTTTTTATATTGAAGTGAATAAAAAAATAAACGTTGCTCTCATTTTTTCAAGAATCAATAACAAAGTTTTTACATATTTTAATAGTTTTTTAGAACAGTTCAAGATAACATTCGACATAATTATAGAGTACTGCCTAAATTAGGGTATTTTATATTTTGATTGTTAATAATTAATTATAATAATAATAATCTCCAACCGGCTCGACGACCGATCTCAAAGATCAGCCACACACGCAGGATATTTTAAAGTGCGGAAATGTGTGCGCAAACACAAGTGCACTCTCTGTCTCCCTTACCCTCTTAATTCGATATGGAAGTACAAAGTGAACACGGTCAAAGAGGTGTCAGGCGCAGGAGCAATGGCTTAACGTGCTTCATTATTTTAATTCACTCAACAGACGCATCAAACACTGGATTTGACATAGTACCAATTATTTAATCAAAATAAATGCTTACCTTATGAAATATTCAAATTCAAATAATTCTTTATTTGCATAGGCTTGTACACAGCACTTACAAATCGTCATACATTTGAATGACTTAAAAGTATTTATAAGTACCTATGTATAATTTACATGTTAATACATATATATGTTGATACATAAAATATACTAAAGAAATAAATAAACATAATGCGATTCTACCACCGGCTCGGAAAGTTGTTTCTGGTCGAGAAGATCCGGCAAGAAACTCGCCAGTTACTCTTTTTAATCGCCAAACTTTCATAGAATGTTGTGTCATCATCATACCAAGCCATACAGTTCAATTGTTACACAAAATAAAATAAAGGAAATAATAATAAAATAAATATTATGAGGTAAACCGAAGCAGACCAATCCCCAAAGGTGGCACCTGTTCACAAGTATGACGTATGTGTCAGCTATCATTTCACTCAACCATATTAGAGGGAATAAAATAAAATAAGGCACATTGTTTTGACATAATTTCTTGACAACATTAAATCTAACTTAACGCAAGAACTCGTGACAGATTATAGAGTATTGAAATACTCTATCTGATATCAAATATAATTAATAATTAATGATATATTATGACAGTTATGTGTATGGTCAGTAGGTTTTTAAAGAAGGTAACTCATAAGGTATGCCGTCTGCTCGTTTGTCCGCTATAATATAAAAAACCGGCTATACTCGAACCTCTCAGAAGACCGGCGTGAAGCAGCGCCTGCGCTGTGTTTCGCCATATGAGTGAGGTTACCGGAGGCCTAATGGGGGGAAGGGGAAAAGGTTGGCAGCGCACTTGTGACTCCACTGGTGTTGCGGGTGTCCATGGTCGGTGGAATTGCTTACCATCAGGTGATTCGTCTGCTCGTCTGCCACCTCTCATATAAAAAAAACCAAAGACTCGTGCCAGTCAGTGTCTATATTTCATTCTTAATAGTGAATGTAATACTCTACCATCGCCATTATTAAATATTAAAGAGCAATAATCACCAGGGAAGTACTTTTTGGCTCTCTAGCACACCTAAACCATTCATATTATCCATACTGATGTTATAAATATGTGAAAGTGCGTCTGTTTGTCTGTTTATCCGTCTTTGACAGCAAAACGGAGCTATGGATTGACATGATTTCTTTATTATAGATAGTTGAAGGGACGAAGAGTGACATAGGCTACATTTTGGCATACTGAATTCAAAGCAAGCGAAGCCGCGGTTGATGGCTAGCTATGTATAAAAGCTTAAGGTGCTTCCAGAATAACAATACATTAGCCCAATCATTAAAATTGCAGATGCGAGTCCAAGAAATCCAACACCCTCTGTACCCGTATACAGAGGAAGAGAAACAGGAGATACGGAAGGAGCTGGGTCTGAAAGAGACAAGTATAGAGAGTGACATCGACGCCATTTTGGATTGGTTTAAAAAGCAGCCGCACCTTGTTAACGCTGGAATTAGTGAGTATTTTACATCACATTATCTTAAACAAAAGAGGGACGTATTTGCTTTGAAAAACCCAATATAGGATGCAAAATAAATTAAGGAATAAAGTTATACTTAAGACGCTGTTTACGGATCAGAGGCACCGAAATCGGTTTTTTATTGATGGTAATGAAATTAAATCAATAATTAATGACAATTACAAGACATTTAAATTAAATGACTGGGGATTTTTCAAACTTATTTTGTACAATATGCCATTCATGTTTCAATCATCACTAGCAAATTATAAAAGCATGGCCTCGAAAATCTTAAATCTTGCCAGAGATGATTGCAAGATAAGCTTGAAAAAAAAACTGAAGGCGGCGCCTCTTATCGATAAAAGGGCTGATACGCCATGAAGTCTAATTGAAACCCGCAACGTTAACTATGTGAATGATCTGGAGCAATTCATTTCATACATTCTTCCATACCAATCTCTAATTTCGACTTCAATATCGATTGCACAAGAATTGCCCCTCTGCAACAACAGAGGCGTGAGAAGACATCAAGAATAAATTACATAGTAATTGCTATACAAAAGTAGCTGTATTACTTAAGGTGAAAAGGCAATAATTGATCATTTGAATGTAAATTACCTACTTGCCGCCATTGCTGCTGATCCGTTATCAGATCCTTGAAATTATGGATGTGAAATATCCGTTTCACTAGTCATGTTTCTTGTTGGTTGGGCAAATCTCCTTTGAAAACAAAGACTTTATCTTTATTTGATACAAAATGAAAGCAAAAAACTAAACTGAGGTTTAGATAAGTCTAAGCGTGTAATTCCCATTTGCATCCAAAGCTGTAGCTTCATAGCCCAGAGTACCATTACCTTCTTTCGAATCATCATCATTTCATTTCTTTCTTTCGTTTGGACCATGATCCAGGATTTGGGAAGTCTAGTAATTACAATAAAGCGACTGGCGTCTGATCTTCGTAACCCTTAGGCTACGTTTCCCCAGAAGTGTAGCTGCGCGAAGTTGAGCGGAGATTTATAAACATTGACCAATCACATCGCCAAAATACACATCTCTGAACTGAGCGAACTGAGCGTGCGGCATTTGCGCCAACAAACCGCGCATTGCACCTCATAGGTAACATACTCACTCAGCACAACGACATAGACATATTTGCTGACGTCATTCCGTGTTTCTTGACATTATTTCATCAAATTATTAACAAAACGATAACCTTTTGATTGACATAATTATTATTATAATCCTTTTGACATTTTACTTAGATTGTTTTTTCCCTTGACATTTTTTAATATTAGTACACCCTTGACTATTTGAATATCGTTTGACAATTATTTGATTTATGTATGTGCTTTTTATTGTTTGTTTTTTAAAATTTCATTCAATTGTATTATTTATGTAAAATTTAAGCTTGTGTGCGTGTTGGAATCATTTCTGCAAGCTACAGGTATACTGTGTAATAATAAATAAATAAATAAATAAATCTATTTTGACCGCTCAACGCCGCGCAGCTCCACTTCTGTGGGAACGCAGCCGGAGGGGGCCACAGGGGAACCAGACCAACTGGATCATGATTACACATGCAGAATCATTATCTCAAATTTTGTAGATATCTACAATTTTGAGAAATTATCCAAGACATGCAGGTTTCCTCACGATGATTTCCACCGCTAATGCTAATGGCAGAAATATGAACATAGATATGAAAAATCCAGGTGTGCATCTCGGATTTGAACCACGACCCCCCGTGTAAATAGAATATAATATCTATCCACTGAGCTACCATCGCTCTAAATTTGAATTCAATTTTTTTTTATATGAGAGGTGGCAGACGAGCAGACGGATCACCTGATGGCAAGCAACTCCGCCGCCTATGGACACCCGCAACACCAGTGGAGTCACAAGTGCGCTGCCAACCTTTTCCCCTTCGCCCCCATTGGGCCTCCGGTAACCTCACTCACACGGCGAAACACAGCGCAGGCGCTGCTTCACGCCGAACATTTTACGTCCAGTAAAACATGGAATGCTACTACCTGTACAAGTAATCTATTCATCGCCCGCCAAATTCTAACATGGTATTTTGTTATTGACAAATTTCCCCATAGATCTACACTCACACAAAAATTCCAATCCTATACATTTTGCTCTTTTCTCGTTTTAAAAAGTTGTACGACAAATCAGCACCGTTTAGACTTGCTTGTTTCTTTGTTCAGGTCGAGCAGTTGTAGAACGTATCCTCATTACAGCCAAAGGGTCTCTAGAGAAGACCAAGCAGAGGATTGATAGCTACTATAAATACAGAGCCCAAGCACCAGAACTGATACAAAACAGGGACAAAGACTTGTCCTAAGTATCATGGGGATTTATGGTCATTCTAGTAAGTACCTACTACGAACATTTAATTAAAAAAGGTAGTCAACATTCAAATAATTATTTATTTGCATAGGCTTGTACACAGCACTTACAAATCGTCAGAAATTTAAGTATTTTAAAACTATTAATAAGTACTTATGTATAATTTACATGTTAATACATAGGTATATATTTTGATAATAAAATATACAAGAAAAATAAATAAACATAATGCGATTCTACCACCGGTTCGGAAAGTTGTTTCTGTTCGAGAAGATCTGGCACGAAACTCGCCAGTTACTCTTTTTAATCGCCAAACTTTCATACAATTTTGTGTCATCATCATACTAAGCCATACAGTTTAATTGTTACACAAAATAAAATAAAGGGAATAATAAAATACTTATTATGAGATAAACCGAAGCAGCACCAGTTCCCAAAGGTGGCACCTGTTCACAAGTATAACGTATGCCACATAGCGTCACCACCAGTTAAAGGATACACGTTGGAATGTGTTTAGATGTCTAATGTAAAGTCTCTATCTCTTGAGTCGGATCCTCATGTTTAAGGATCATGGTTAGCATCATGGCTGCATCTGTGGATGATCTGCCTCCACCGGTTTCTGTCTAGCGCATCTCTTACGACTTGGCAGAATTTGGAAGACGATGAGTCTTTTACGAGTCACTATTGGTTCACGAACAACAGCACGATCTTCTGCCTTCGTAGTTCCCAACCACAATCAGTTTTTCTAGAAAACTGATTATGGTATGGTATAAAATATGGTCAAGAAGCATTAAAATTTTTAAGCAAAAAATAAGTTAGCATAATGTAATTTTTACCACTTATGATAATTTCGCATAATAATAATAAGCACAACAGTTTTTAGCATAAATGCAATAAGCATAAACATGATTAAGCATAAAATAATTAACTTCTTACGGAATCAGGTATACGTATGAATTTATTTATTTTACGAAATTTTATTCTACGTGAGATGTGTGTATAAGATGTGATATTATTCAAATTACAGTCGGCAAGCAGCTATGCCTAACCTATACAAAGGCCAAAGGATTTCCGTTTTGACTATTGAAGATCCAGACCCCAACAATTTCTTCGTTGATGTCCTTTTCCGGAATACTTTTATGGTGAGTTACTCGAATAATTATCACTAATAAAATATACTCTAAAACTTACAAACCAAACATTGAAAAATTTCCTGTCTTAACATATACTGCATTGTAAGCAAAATTACTTCCAATTTTAGACTCTATCCCACTGAGAATAAACCGATCCTTTTCGATCTACTCAAGTATATAAGCTCAGAAACTTCTTGTCGACGGTTATTCTGGACAAGTATAAATTGGTTGTTCTTAGAGCCAGGACACAGTAAAATAATTTAGTAGCAACACATATTACGTTTTTCACTGCAAGTTGGTGACGCTGTTGGTGACGCTTGAAGATAACCAGGTCGTATCTGTCCGGAATCGCTGGTGGCTGATTCCACAGTTTTACTTGTGGTTTTACTTCTACTCCAAAGTCTCATTTTTTTGCATTTCTATCTTCTTGTCAGGGCATCCTTGGCTTGGCATGTCTCCTAAGAGTTTTTAATATACTAAAAAATAAACGAGCAGACCCATAGCCTGATCGTAAATAATTGCATGGACAGAATTGCGGGTGCAAGTGCACGGTTAACCACTGCTTCCCCCCAGTTTTGGTCGCCGGTACCTTGTCTCCAAAACCGATTTTCTGTGAGGCCGTGGTAACATTCCAAATTCTAACCGAAGCGTGGCTCTCCCACATTTAAAATTTTGAAGACAAGTTTTGATTTCTACTGAACCATTGCTAATATTTACACTGTGGCTAGGGTAAAATAGGCTCTGCTGCGAAGACGTGTGCCATCCAAAGCCTTATCTTAACTTATCATCAGGGATCAGGGTCAAACATTCCTACATAATGTAGACAGAAATAACATTAGGTTTTGTGTCTTGTTAGTGTCAATGGGACTATTTTTGTTAGGACACAGAGTTGAGTTGTGACATTTGCATTGGTGAGTTGTAATTAATTTAGGTTTCTTGGCAACGACGACCACAATCGCATACAATAAAGTAAAAATAACTATTGATGTACAAACAGGTTACAGCCAATAGAATTAACAAGCTATATATTAATGACTTAGGAGCTAGATTGAAACCCTTACATATGTACACACTTTTGCAAAAACCCTTTTCAGCTGACAATATGTTACAGTGACTATAATAATAAGTAAAAAAAAAATTACAAGTAGAAATTAGATATATATACACGAAGACCCATTTGGATCAGTGATAGTAAATGCTGCCTCTGCTGCAAGGTCCCCGCACGGTACAAACATTTGTGTACATGAACATGTCTGTTTGTATTGGTCTGGGTGTTTCTATGTATTTTAAGTATGTTTTTACAAAAGAAAAAGTATTATATGTATATATTTGTAATTCCGCTCTTGGTTCTCATATCCGTATCACAGGTGGTTGAGCTACCTATCTCGGAGTCAGATCAATATATGTAACGTTATGACATATTTATTTATTTTAAAAATATAAAAAAGACTTGTGATAATAGAAATATAATTAGCCTATTGAAGGCCCCCATCACAGAAATCAAATTGGAATCGATACTATGATGGGAATAGTTACCTATTCACCACGCTTGCTGGATTGCGAACTATGTTCGAAAAAACCGAAACATTCATTTTTAATGAGAAACTAATTTACAAGTCACGGAGTTATCATAGCACACTAGAAGTTGGAATCACTGAGTTATGGTGGCTCAGTGGATTTGAACGCGCCTTCCAGGAGGGGAGTCGTGGTTTGAATCCGTATTTGTACCATTAGCTCGTCGGTAAGGGAAAACATCCTGAGGAAACCTGCACGTTACTGATAGTTTCTGAAACGCTTAGACAGAATTAGTGGTGATAACTACTATAGTAACTATGGACTGATTTGTCGGTACCATCAAGACAAGATCTGCTAGTGCATTTTTAAAATAAATCTCGCCTTGTGCATCAAGGGTAAAGTTTTAGATCCCCACCATACAAGATCTGCTAGTTCTCTCATTTTTAAAATCAATCTTGCCTTGTGCATCCAGGGTCAAGGTTTAGATCCCCATCATGCACACACATTCGTGTGATAAACACTTGTGTTTGTTCAATGTCTGGATGTATTATTATATATCATCATCCTCATCATCATTTCAGCCAATAGACGTCCACTACTGGACATAGGCCTCCCCCAATGTTCTCCACACAGATCGGTCCTGTGCCGCCCGCATCCAATGGATTCCCGTTATTTAATCCAATTATCCAATGGTTATTATATATCGCACTCTTAGTAAGATAACGACTTAACTCAAAATTTCGGAAAAATGAGTTTTAGTGAAAAATCGACCTTATGGACCAAGTGTCACAGCATACTTCTTTAAAAAGCAACCTTATTCTGTAAACAATGACGTATAGAATTGATGAGTCACTATCTTTCCCGCCGCGCAGACCTCATTCGTTTATCGAATATCGACCAATTCAGTCTTGCGGCGGCGGTTGCGCGCGAGGGTTTTGTGAAACGCCGGCAGATTTGGAGATGCGTCGGTGTTTTACTAAAAAAATCGGTAAATTTGTTAAATATATTTATTGTAATAATGACTGGTTTTGACATAGGACTTTGTTTTAGTAAACTTCTCTGAGTTGATGTAGGCTCCATTTAAATTAAGTCTTTATTTTATTGAAATGTATTATAGGATCAATGACAAATTATTACTTAGGTCTATGTTTTTTTTTAATCGTAAACAAAATATAACTCAAATCGAATTTGGTCTCTGTTTTGTTAAAAAACTACATAACTGTTTTGTAATGTTTAAATTTAGGTCTTTTTTTCATAAAAAAAAATTATTAATTCTAAGTCATAATTAAAAAAGGTCTTCGTGTCATTTCATATAAGTTTCAACTTTTAAATTAAAGTCACTGTGTTGTTTATTCTTTCGTATCTCCGCTTTTCGTGGGAATTAGCCAAATTCACGCTAATACTATAATGAGGATTTCAAGGACACGGCCGTTAAATCGCGCAGTTATTGATTGAAACTCACATGCCGAGATCCGAGCGCGCAGGTATAGCTCGTGCGCGTCGTTTATGTGAAGTTGGAATGCTGTTAGATAAATATTACCATTTAAAAGTGCCCATTTACGTTGATTTGCTTACTGCGCGGATGCGGTGATGATGAGTGTGATAATTTGTGTGAAGTCTAACGTTTGTGAATGTGATTGTGTGAGTGCTTTGTATGCAGGTTCCGTGAAATATCCATCCACTTTCCTTAGCAGGCCTAGATGGGATTCAGGTGTCTTGGCTAATATTTTGTGGATCCTGGCGGCTTGGGTAGTGTCTTTGATGGACCCGCCAAATTTTTGCCAGTATCTCCTTTTTGCTTTCCTGAGCTCCCTATTAAAGCATGTTAGCGCCTTCCTGTAAGCATCCCAGTTCTTATCTTTTTTTGCCTTGTTAAATAAGGCACGGGACTTTTGCCTCAGATGCTCCAGGTTTTTGTTCCACCAAGGCGCGTTCCTATTGCTCTTAGTGGTCTTAAGAGGACAATTTTCTAGATACACTTTCATTAGGCTTCTGCCTAAGTCCTCTGCTGCGGCTTCCACTTGGACCACAGTTTTAATGTATTTTAAATCTCCAAAGTATAACCTAAGGGAGTTCCTAAAGCCCTCCCAGTTTGCTCCCATGGGGTCTCGGTACTTGATCGGTTCCTTTGTTCCCGAGCATATTATGTCGTACCTAATATGGGTGTGGTCGGACATGGACGGCTCATCTGAGACGTGCCGATTGGTTACTCGGTATGCGAGATTAACTGAACACCACGTTATATCTAGTACTTCCTGCCTAGAACGTGTGGTAAAGGTTTGGTTTGCTACCCACGTTAAGAACAAATTGATTGTTGGTGAGCAAGTAGTCAAACAAGGACTCACCTCTTGCGTTCGTGTCGGAGCTGCCCCATGATGTGTGGTGGGAGTTGCAGTCGGTACCCACCAACAGCTGGGTTTCTCTCTCCAAACAATATTCCACTACCGGCGCCACCTTGTTCACCGGATCCTGGTCCTCTCCGGGTAGATATATAGAGCAGACTATGAGTGTCCTCTGCACCTTTCCCCCCGAGGAAAATAGACCTCTATATACGCCTCTATATATATAGACCTCTATATACGCTGCAACAGCGTACACAGAGAAGGGATCGGGAAGTAATTTATATCTCTCTCGAAGAGCATGCATGCTCTTGGCCTCACTCCGCAGGTTTTATTTAATATCTTACCTGTCGAGCCGTGTGGTCCCGGCAGAGTAGAATAGGCCACCCTCACTCTTACCGAGGTGTCGTAAAAGGCGACTAAGGTAAAGCTGCTGGCATGATCATCAGCACCCAGAGAACGAAAACTCTGCATTTATATCTAAACCCTCGCCAACCCGTCTGCCAAGCGTGGTGAGTATGGCAATTACCCCTCATGTGATTGAGGGAGGCCCGTGCCCCAGCAGTGGGGACTTAAATGGGCTGACGATGACGATGACGAGCCCCTCTACCGTGGTTTTTTTCAGCCCTGGTTCTTGGATCAAGGCTATATCCAGGTCCTCAGAGAGGAATCTTTGTCAAAGGGCAGCTGTGGCTGCCTTTGAGTGCTGGAGGTTTACTTGTATCGCCTTAATCATTGTGTTGTTTTGGGGGATTGGGAGGGGAAGGGCTAGGAAATTTAGCTAAGACGGAGGGATGGGATAGGATTATATATAGGTGCCTAGGTTGTGTCTGTTTCTTTACGATGGTGGTGTGTTTTATTAAGCAGGTTCCTTGCGGCCTTCCTGCTGGAGTGCTCCTGTGCTAGGGACGGTAGATAGGTAGACCGGAAAGCCGAAGCAAAACGGACCCAGCAACCTCCTTAAAGGTAGGCTTCGGGTTTCCGGTTGATTACCCTCCAACTCGAGAGGTCCGGCATGGTATCGGCGTCGTGTTTGGCTTCCTGTATCCAGGCCGTACGGTACCTGGGCTTGGGCATCTCCTCTTCGTTTACGACGGAGAGATTAGCCCCATCCCAGGGTTTAATAATCGGCAGTTTGCGGATGAGACACTCCTTTAAGTCCTCATCTGCGCGCGCCAAAAGGATGCCACCCGAGCACGGTTTGCATCCAATAAAGCTGGGGCCGTCACCATCGTCCTAAGGTGTCAATACACTCCAAGATAGCACCTTGAAGCATTTCGACCCTCTCCTGGTCCATTTTACCCAGGGCGTCTATGATGAGAAACCTCCTTAAAGGTAGGCTTCGAGGTGGAAGGCTCGCCAAGTTTCAGTGCCTTGGCAGGATTACCTTGATTCGAGGTAGACGAGGTATTGAGGGGGCGCTTTGACGCCCGCTCCCTCGTTTCCCCCTTCTCTCGGGTCCTCTGCTTGGTGTTTTCACTCATGCGCAGTTCTATCGCCTGCTCGAAGGTCATACCCTTCGCTACGAGCCGATATATTTGTTTTCTATCAGCTCCAGAGAGCTTAACCCTGGGTTTACTCTCTGGCCCCTTGGTCAAACGTGTCCCTTTGGTGCGTTGCGCCCAGAGGGGTCGACTCTGCATTGGAAGTACCTGGTCCCTCAGTCCCAGGTGCTCCAGCAGTGTTCGTATGCTCCTCAGTATCGCTACCAAGGAGCATAGCCTCGGAGGTACCTAGTACCAATTGGGTAGAATTTAAATGGTCGTCTATTATGTCTAAAATATCCATATAGTTCCCACAAGAAGCTAGGGAAGTAAAGGTCCACCCCTACAGAATGAAAATTAAGGTCATGATTAGACTGCTATTAATTGTTAGCATGATTAATTATAGTTGCACCTAGTGCGTTTTTATAAAGGCTTATTTTAGATTTTAATACATTTTTAGTGTTACATTTTAAGAAATAACTACTTAGTTCAAACAAAAGATACAATTTACTGAGAGTAAATTTAACTCTATAACTATCAGTTGAACCAAGATCTATGCTAATTTTGTACTTTCTTTTTTTACGTGAACTTTTTCTAATAAAACATTTTAAAATATACTGTTGTTTTTCTAATTAAGTTAAAAATACCTACACTTATTTCCTAATTGAGTCGTTATCCAAGGAAAAATATTTTGTCAAAAAGAGACTTAACTTTTAATATTATTTTTTTTTGTATTAAAAACTTAATAAAACAGTGACCTAAATAAATGGTGGTCCGATTTTTTTGTCAATTTTTGAGTAAAATATTGACCTATTTTTAATTACGTCATAAATTGACTGGGTGGATTTCATGAAATAATGACGCATCTCAAAATTGTTTTTTCAAACATTTTTTTTTACCATCATATTATATAAATTCATTTATTTTTTTGCTAAATCTAAAAGAATATATTCGTAGGCTTAAAACCGTAATTTTAGTTTCTTCTTACTCATCATAGTTAAAATTTTATGGGAGTTTAAAGTATATGCTCTAAAATCACAAATCGTTTTTTGCCATTTACCAAAACTTAGCAATTTCGAATTGAGTCATTATTTTATTAAGAGTGCGATATAGATAAATAAATAAATAATTCCACAAGATCACTTAAATTGATCTGACTCCGAGATAGATAGCTAAAGCACCTGGATTACGTATATCAGAATCAACAGCAAGAATTACAAATAGTTTTCTTTTGAAAATACATACTTTTAATACATAGAAACACCCAGACCAATACAAACAGACATGTTTATGGACATAAATGTTTGTTGTATGTGAAATATTTATTATTATCTATTAACTAAACTGACAGCTGCAAACGTCAAGTTCCCATATATTTTGACACTTTGCATCTATCAAAAGTAGCGAAAATGTATGGGAATGACACAATGACAACTGTCCGATTATTTCGCTGGATTATAGTAATTCTGATTTTTAAATTACTGCCGCACTCAGAGACGTCAAATTAACTTTAATTGGTATTTAGAAAAAATATTGACACTTGTTTCAATACGCATAAAGACTTTCCATAATTAAGTAAGTGAACATTTAGCTTGATTGAGTGGCGTGTAGACTGTTTTTAAACGACCCTACGGCAGCGATGTGCATCATTAGTGAGCAGGGTCCGGGGCAGCCACAACATCATCCTGCAAATGTTCGCGCTTAGGTTTGACTGTTTGACTGTCAGTACATCAACCATGTGTCGATGGTTAATGTACTGACTAATGAACAAATTATTAAAATAATATAACAGTAGGTAGTATCTCACGATTCTAATTCTAATATATTTATTTTAAATTGTAATTTGACATCCTAATTTAATTGTATTTTAATTTTTGACAATTGTGTAATGTAATTATGATATAAAATTAATCTTGTTTATTGTTATTAATATTATCTGTACCCTCAATATGACCTATGGTTGAAATAAATGAATTCTATTATATTAATTGACGTCTCTAAGTGCGGCAATAAATGAGTTTTTTTTTAAATATTATGGCTCTACCCAAATATATCTTGCCAAGGTCAAGTCACTTATTAAGAATAAGTCGGTAGTCAACAGTCGAAGTCAGTAAATAAAACGCCGGTGTTTTACGTTTTATCGACCCACGGATTCTGCGGATATCACTCTAAACACAATCGCGGGTTTTAGGACTCTATTAGATCCAAGCAAGTTGTCCGTGACAACTCACACGACACACTATAGCAGTGTTAAAAACGATACAATTCGACGATTCTTAGGATTATTTCACGGCATTTTACTGCACAAATGTATTTTTATTATTCAGCCTATATACTGTCCCACTGCAGGGCAAAGCCTCCATCATAGAAATCAAGTTATCACTACTATCATGGGATTAGGCTTAATCACCACGCTTGCCAAATGCGGATTGGTGATCACAAACCCAAGCTATGTCCGAAAAATTCGAAAAATACTTTTGGCTCGACCCGGGAATCGAACCCAGGACCCTGAGATCACGGCCCGGTACCTAAACCACTAGACCAACAGGGCGTTTGATACTGATTTAAGACCTTTAAATTGCAATACAATGCTAACAATAAACACTTCTGCCATATGGTAAAAAAACAGTTTTTAAAGTTTTTTTTTAGTTTAATTTTATTTTATGCCACGTGCTAAATTATTGTAGGACAACTGCAGGTAATCCGAAAACACGAAACGTTTGCGCGATGTAAACGACACCTAACGCCATCTATTGGTGCAAAGTGGAGCTAATGTCAGTTTATGTATAAAAAAAACTATTTTCTTACAGCTTGGCGATATAAGACTTGAGCACGACTACATGTTGGGGGAAATTTGGGTGGTGGATGTGAAGAACTGCTGTCTTGGCCACTTGTTAAGGTTGAACCCCGCTGTGATGCACAAAACTGCACAGATTTTCCAAGTAAGTAAGTTATGTGATAGATGGCAGACGATCAAACGAATCACTTGATGATAAGCGACTGCGCCCGTTGGTCGTCGGGCGCGTTGACCCGTGACACCAAAGGGGTCAAAAATGCGCTACCAACCTTCAAGGTCATTTTACTTAGTACTTTTTCATAGTATAAGAAAGAAGAAGAAAGAAAGAAAGAAAAATTTATTATTTTGGACATCACAACACTACATACGAGTACAACATTAAGAAATATAGTTCAGCGGTTTTCGTTAGATGAAGCTTGTAAAAAGCAGATGTAGCTTTAAACCAATCAAGCAGATGGTATGGCGTTGTATCGGTAGATGTCACTATGTATTTTTACATCTCGATAGTAAAGCCGCCTGCCCACATTAGTCATTTTAAAAAGTATGGGATAAAAGATCTAGAAAGTATTGGGAATTAGGTTATAACTTAGACATTTTAACACTATAATAGCAAATAAAATTATGTATGATATTTTAGTTAATCGTCTCCCTTACTGATTTTGAATTGGCCGTTCTACATAGCCATTGAGAATTGGTCAGTTTCCTCTAGATGGCGCTAGCACTCGCTAGCCGGCTGATGCCTCTATCTCAGTATAAATAAGTTACTTTATGATAACTGTTGACGGCCACAACCATCCTTTTTTATATTGTCTATGTCTTTTACATCTCTTTTACTTTTGATACTATCTTCTTTTGTCTATTAAGAAAACAGTTGCTTTTGTGTGTTGTGGTCTTATATATTGTGTGTGAAAAATAAGTGGTTTTATTTAATTGGCGTGCTTTAGGGACTCTAAGCTAGGGACAATAAGTGTGATCAACAATAACCTTTGCCAATAATTTATTATTAATACTGAAAAATATAAGAAATAAACGACACATTTATAGGAATTTCATTTTGCAAGTCCTGAACTGTAATAAACGTGCAAATTATAATGTACCTACCAAACGCATCCTCAGTAAAATACTGACCTAGCACAAAATTTTAGATAGATGCTAAGTCAAAATAGTATCGGCAATAATCCGAGGGGATGAAACGACATCTAACAACAATTTTGATTTAAGTAACACACACACACATAATATGAACACGAACGTTCTTTACTTTAAGAATACATTCCTATAAAAATAACAACAATTTTGAGTTAGGTCAGTATTTTACTAAGAGTGCGTGTAATGTAGAATACACAGGTACCTACAGAACCCCCGGTGGGTGACCCCGACTCGCACCTGACCACTTTTTTTTTATTACCGAGTGGCAAATATTATGTAGATTTTTATCGCCACAATGTAATATTCAGTATAGTATGCTCTATTTATTTTACGACAAGATTCACTCCAACGATTTTCATTGATGCGGCCAAACAGCGTGTTTGAACTGGAATTATCCAGTAATGGCAGTAGACATTGATGCAATTGAAATAAGTGACATGACTACTCATAATCTTTCAAAACCAGTTTTCGTAATTTAACATGATGAACATGAAGTTAACTGCTTCATTTTCATTTTTGGTCCAAGTGCCGGCCAGAATTTGCTGTATTCTGTAGGATCTGAGTATTTATTTCTATGGCACCAAAGGTGTAGGGTCGTTTCTCTTGAAATTTACTTTGGGTTACAACATTATGTACTTACATAATATTTTGCTCGACGTTTCGTAGTCGGCTCGTGACCACGGCTGCTGTAACGTAGCCGAAACGTTGAGCGAAATATGTGAGTAGGTACATTATGTTGTATCACATTTAATACATTTCGTGTTATAACCGGTCTTAATTAATTATAGCCATAAGCCGTGTGGTCCCGGCAGAGTAGAATAGGCCACCCTCACTCTTACCGAGGTGTCGTAAAAGGCGATTAAGGTAAAGCTGCTGGCATGATCATCAGCACCCAGAGAAGGAAAACTCTGTATTTATATCAAAACCCTCGCCAACCCGTCTGCCAAGCGTGGTGAGTATGGCAATTACCCTTCATGTGATTGAGGGAGGCCCGTGCCCCAGCAGTGGGGACTTAAATGGGCTGACGATGATGATGATGATGAATTAATTATAGATAAAATGCAACACAAAAATCTAAAAAGCTATCATTTCTCTTGATTTTATTTCAGTTCAAGAATCGATATTCCGAACCAGAGGTAGATGATAATATGTGTACCATTTTGACATTCAAAAGAGTTCTGTACTCGTATGAACCTAAATCGAATAAAGAATGTGTCATGATTATCTTTTAACATCTTCATACCTTTTAGAGAATAGGGTATTTGACTAAGCTCGAGATTTTACAAAATATAAATATTTTATCAAAATATAGGTAAATATGTGCGTATAGCAAAAATTCTCAATTAAAAATATAACGTCTAGCCGGTTTTATGGTCATTCAAAGATTCATGGGCAAGTCCATTTTCAAAGTATGTTTTTTTTTTTAATAATTATACCATTGAATAACCCATATAATTTACACCAACTATTATAATGGAACCATTGACATAAACGAAACATTTTATATAGCTACCACACAAAATTCAAATGAAATGCATACAAAATACTGTCGTGTGACGTCACATCTCTGTAGCCATTTGTATGGAGAGTTTTGGGTTTGCCCAAAATAATGTGATTTTAAAGTTGTGATATCTCAGGTAGTTTAAATGAGAATCAAGTAATTCTTTCAACGATGTTTCTATCATTGAGAGGTCTTTTGATTACACAAATGAAAAAAAAAATAGTCAAATACCGTATTAAATAACATTTTTTTTTCGGTATGCCAAATCTTGACATTTGATGGGGACAAGTCCTAACAGAATACATCATTTTTTTTATAGCCGACACTTACCTATTTGGACCTAAAATATATGAATGTCCAAGGATCTCCTTTGTTAGAATTAACGGAGACCTAGCTCGATGAGACGATAGTTTTATTCAAATATCAAAACTGTTCAGTTACTATATTTGTTTACAAGGATACATACGAAATTTAACCTTAGTGTATTAAAATTATGGTAGATATTGTCGAGGACAGACCTCCTTGCCGCTTAGGCACCGTTATAAATAGAAAAAGCACTTTTTGACGTTTCTTCTTTTTCTGACGTTTCGGCCGATAACATATAAATGTTCTTTATTTTTATAATTTTATTTTGATAACATATATCTTTTACCCCCTTACCGGTGTCTCCTTTTCCTGCCCGCCACATCGTTTGGTCCTTCTTCACTCGGAATTCGCTTAAAAGCGTACTAGCAAAATTATTTCAAAATTCAAAATTATATGAATTTTGTGGCAGGGCACCGATTCCTACGTAGTCGAGGACGTTGGGGGTACGCTCCTTGCTAATATAATAGCAAGCGTGGTTAGTGGCCGATCGTGAACTGGAAGTACTAGCTGCTGCTGAGGAGCGCGCGCGGCCTGTGAGGTTGAAGCCGCCGCGATTAGGGCGCAGAGATTGACGCAATACATTCCTGCCCTTCAAGATTCTTCCGACTCACCGGATGGCGGCCTATGCGGACCTGGTCCGCCGCCGCAACCATTTGGCAGGTGCCGCACATGCGCGACGTCCTCCACCGTGGCCCTCAAGACGTCTGCCTACATCCTACTGTTCGCGGTTTTCGTGAGGATGCAGCGTTCCTGGGGGCGGAGGACCCTCGCCGCGTACTGTGCGCCCTTGGCCTGCCAACGATGTCGAATATAATTCAGGGGCCGAGCGGAGTGAGTGTTGTGAAGCCAGCAGCCAGACACACCTTTGCCCGGGCGCCACAACGTTGGGCGGTACGCCCGCGCCCGAAGCCACAGCAATGGAGCCAGTTCCAGCGCCGCTACAACCGCCATCATTATCTTCTGTGGTGACTGACAGTAATTTCGTGGTGTGAACAATTTTATGAGGATATTGAGACATCGTAATGATGACCAGTGCAGTGTGTGACAAATGTGTTAGTGTCTAGGTAGGCCCAGCGGGATGTCTGCCCTCGACCTCTTAGTTTTTAGTAAGGTCCTTTGGTCCCTTACAGGGAGGGCTATGTCGAGGACAGACCTCCTTGCCGCTTAGGCACCGTTATAAATAGAAAAAGCACTTTTTGACGTTTCTTCTTCTTCTGACGTTTCGGCCGATAACATGTAAATTTTCTGTATTTTTCTATAATTTTATTTTGTTGATAAATTTATTTTTACCCCCTTACCGGTGTCTCCTTTTCTGTCTGCCACAGATATTTTATCTTAAGGTGACGGGTAGGGCACACTAGCGACGCCAATCGATTTTAATTTTTAGCTACTAAACCAGATCTATTTTAAACGATTTCGGGGTTACAACCTCTCGGCAAACACTTAAACTATTTATTAAATAATCATGCACAAATGTTAGGTCCGTTTTTGTACGCTAAAAATTGATTACCGCCAAAAGCGGCCACTTTTAGCGTGAATCAATTCGCGTACGCGTTGAACCCAACATTTGTGCATGGTTATTTAGTAAATAGTATAAGTTTTTGCAGAGAGATTGTAATCCCGAAATTGTTTAAAATATATCCGGTTTAGTTGCTAAAAATTAAAATCGATTGGCGTCGCTAGTGTGCCCTACCCGTCACCTTAATAATTATTTTAAAGATACAGTGTTACCTACTAAGCAATGTCAATTAACGGTGGTAGCACGTATATGCCGTGTGGTCCCCGGCAGAGTAGAATAGGCCACCCTCACTCTTAACAAGGTGTCGTAAAAAGGCGACTAAGGTAAAGCTGCTGGCATGATCATCAGCACCCAGAGAAGGAAAACTCTGCATTTATATCAAAACCCTCGCCAACCCGTCTGCCAAGCGTGGTGAGTATGGCAATTACCCCTCATGAGATTGAGGAAGACCCGTGCCCCAGCAGTGGGGACTTAAATGGGCTGATGATGTACGTATAACCTTGGTTAATGTGGGTCCGGTTTCTAATGCTTCGGAGAAAAGTTAAGGTTTAACATTAAGCTGAAATTCTTTACAACTTGTTACTAATCTAACACCACATCATTCATACAAAGGTGTTGTCAAAAATGGTGTCATTTAGTGACATTGATTAATTACCTGGCAATAATACTTGAGGTTACTGGTTTTGCATACAAATCACGCCACGTTCTACGCAATGTCGGTGCGAAAGTATGAAAGGATATTAGTGTTGCCGGATAATCGATTGTTCGTCGATTATTAATCGATTATGCAAATGGGGTCTGAATAATCTAATAATCGCCTTAGCGATAGTATCGATTAAATCGATTTTCATTTTTGGTCAATATAGTCGATCAATCGATTATAATCATTTAAATTGTCGATACTATCGATTAAATCAATACTATAGTTAAGCCAATACTATCGACTATACTCTTAGAATATGTCTAAGATGGCATAATAAATGACGATTATGTGAAGAAATAAATGTAGATTAATCGATTATAATCGGTAGTATCGGCTTAATTCTAGTATTGACTCAATCGATAGTATCTCAGACGGCTATAATCAACTATATCGACCAAAAATTAAAATCGATACTATCGATTGCACAATCGTATTTTTTATCTAATAGGTGGCAGACGAGCAGACGGATCACCTGATGGTAAGCGATTGCCACCGTCCATGGACGCCCACGACACCAGTGGAGTCACAAGTGCGCTGCCAACCATTAAACCCCCCTTTAAGCATTAAGGCCTTGGAGGCCCAATCCAGGGGGATTGGGCCTCCAGTACCCTCACTCACGCAGCGAAACACAGTATAGTGCTGCTTCACGCCGGTTTATTTTTAGATTATGAAGCCGCCGATTATTAGATTATGAAGGGTGAAAATAATCGATTAATAGATTCTCGATTTTTCGGCAACACTAAAGAAAATAACTATCAATCAATCAACAGCATTATGTTAGTCCATTAATGGCCGTAGGTTACCTTCACGTTTGGACACAGACGTTTCTTTCCCTAGGTTTCCTCATTCAGTAAATAATGCACGTAAACGCACAGAAAACTTAGTATCCCAGAAAACCACCGTGAAGCAGCGACTGTGTATGTTCCGCTGTGTAAGTGAGGATGAGGGAGGCCCAATCTGGGGGAAATGGGCGATTGTACTTATGACTCTAGTGGCGGCGGCAATCGCTTACTATCAGGTGAACTGTCTGCTTGTATGTCACTACTAATAAATAAAAAAAAATTAATATTATTGTGTTTGGTATAGCAATTCTTTGCAATTTATTCTTAAGTAAATAATACACTTAAAAAATTCACCGTAGGGCACAGGTGGGACTCGAACCCACAACCTTCCACAGTCCGGGTGGCTGCACTAACCATTTATGCTATCCGAACCCCTTGCTAAGACGACGAATTTTGTAAGTGCTTGAATTGTCATGAGCCGACGATAGTCTCATCAATATTGTAGGTATACTTTTACAATATCCAGTGGAAACATTGTTACAAATATTAGTACAGCCACCCGGACTGTGGAAGGTTGTGGGTTCGAGTCCCACCTGTGCCCTACGGTGAATTTTTTAAGTGTATTATTTACTTAAAAAAAATTAAAATTAAAAAACCCCCGACACATCTAAAGCTCTTTCATTTGATACCTATATTGAGGCAATTGGAACAACAAATAGGTTATTCGTCATTTTCTGACGGCAGCCATCTTGGATTTGAAATTTTTCACAATTAATATATTCTGCTACTTAATCCCTTTTATACGATACCTATATTGTGGGAGTTGTATTAAAACATAAAATCCAGATCTTTGTGACGGCGGCCATCTTGGATCGATTTTTATCTAACATAGCTAAGAACACTTCCTCCGGTGGCGCATTGGCAGTATCACTACCGAAATCGCCACTGGGCCAGTCGACCAGTGAACCATGGAGATTTCATCTTATATTAATATTAATTATTACTAAACAATAGTATTCGTCATTCATTTTAATTGTAGGTAAACTGAGATTAAATACACTCATTTCACTAGTGACTCCACTTGGTGTCGCGGGTGTCTATGGGCGGCGACAATCGCTTACCATCAGATGATCCGTCTGCCTATCACATAAAAAAATACATCCAATCATTAATGCGACAGGTAGCACCTACTAAACCGGATCTATTTTAAACATTAAACAATTTCGGAGCGGGAGTCTCTAAGCAAACATTTATACTATTTATTTAATAATTGTACACTACTTTTAGATTTGTTTTTGCACTCGAATTTTTTTATTAACTCCATAAGTTTCCGTTTTGGTAATTCAAATCTCGAATACAAAAGTAGACCCAAAAGTTAAATATAATAAATAGTATGTGTTTTCCGAGAGGCTGCAGGCTTCGAAATTGTTAAAAAGATATCCGGTTTAAATGCTAACAATTTAAATCAATTAACGTCGCTAGTGTGCCCTACCTGTCACCCTAATAATCAAATGATAATCCTTTTCTATAGTTTTCCGTATTCCAGGAAGGTCTCGGTTTAAGAGTATCCTCAATTCACGTCCTAAACTGCCCGAGCTACGGCCACACCGTCTTAAACGTGATGAAACAGTTCTTCAAACCCAAGGTCTTGGACAGAACCATCTTCCATCTCTGCCCAGAAGATATTTACGAGCATATACCAAAGTCACATCTCCCCAAAGACTACGGCGGTGAACTGCCATCTCTCAAGGAATTCAAAGGTTTGTTAACTTTTATTTTCTGTGTCTAATTAACTTTATAATTTATTTTTATTATATTTTGAAGTATTTCCATACAATTGTTTAGATGATCTGCTCCTAAATATAAACACTTAGGTATCAATATAAATTAGCTTTAAAATATTTTGCCTATACTATATAACTTTAATATATTTAATTACATACATTGATCCGAGATAGGTAGCTCAAGCACCCGTTTTACGGATACCAGGATCAACTGTGGGATTACAAATATATATATATACTATTGAAATAGTACCGCTTGAGTGATAAAAATAGATGCGTGATTTTCGCATAATTTAGTTTTTATTGGGATACAGGAACCCAGGTTCGCTCCTGTTAGGAGTAATGCTATCACCTTTGGTATGAATCTGCCCAGTATCAGCTGGATATTTTGGAATCAATTGAACACCGTGGAAAGAGACTCATCGGTGATGACGTACTCTCAGAGGCTGGCTTACAGAGCCTTGCCCACCGCAGACGTGCTTGCAAGCCTCTCAGTCTTCTACCAGATACATTTCGGAGAGTATGCGGAGGTTCCACATAATTTGATCCCCCCTAGTCGCTTTCATCACCGGACAACAAGGCGCGGCGAGGGGTTTCATCCATACGCTGTTGGCTTACCCCTTATCCGCACGTAAGCCATTTGCTTCCACGTTCATAATGCGGACAGCTAAGGAATGGAACTCCTTGCCAAGGTCTGTTTTTCCGGACAACTACAATCTGGACATCTTTAAGGCAAGAATGAATAGGCATCTTCTAGGCGAACGCGTTACATCCTAGACATCATCGTCACTTTCCATCAGGTGAGATTGTGGTCAAGCGTTAGCCTTAGCCTAGCCTAGCCTAGTTAATAAAAAAAGGGAAGGAGCGTGTTCAAATTGTTCATATATATATTTTTAATCAGCCTATAAACTGTCCCACTGCTGCAAAGGGCTCCATCTTAGAAATCAAGTTAACGCTACTATGATGGGATGAGGCTTAATCACCACGCTTACCAAATGCGGATTGGTGATCACAAACCCGAGCTATGTCCGAAAAATTCGAAACATACTTTTCGCTCGACCCAGGATCAAACCCAGGACCCTGAGATCACGGTCCGGTACTTAAACCACTAGACCATCAGGGCGTTATATCTGTATAAGGTATAGCGTTCATATCTGTATAAGGTGATAAGTAGGAACTTAATCTTTCTTAAGTAAATGTTAACATGTATTAGGTATGTTTTGTGTAAAGTGTGTGTATGGTTTGACCATGATCTTAAATGTTGGCTTGAATAACACTTCTGTATCTTTTATTTATTACATACCTATGTTATAAAAAATCTTTTTTGGCAAAATACCAAGGTTATAATCTGACATCCTGAAAAATCTGTACCATTTATTTTATTAAAATATGTAGGATTCTTTTCTTGCGAATATTTTAGCGACGATTGCGTCTAAATTTCCTTTTTAACTTATGTTCTCTCTACAAATAATATCGGTTTCAATCGCATGAAATTTTTCGTATTATTAAAATAAAAACTTTTATAAGATTAGTCTTACAACTATCTCCCTGTCTTATTTCTTTGAAAGCAAGCCAGTCACTTCGATTTTATCTTCTACAATCAGATACCAACGACCTCGATAGTGTTGTGTATCAATAGCAAAGTGTCTATCGATAGCAAACCTACAGATTAACTTTCTTAATATAATTTTATTTCAAGTTTTTACTATAATTTTGTACTATTAAGTTTTTACTATAATAATGAATGGTAGTGCTTGCGGATTTTATATATTTTTTTAAGATTCTTATCACAAAAATAAATTATATAATTATTGTGTTTTAAGACAAAATCAAGCAAACTCATGTATATCTATCAGAACTAGACCAACATTATGACTATCGATCAAATAACGGCAAATTCCGATATTTTCATTGTATTCGATATTCTGAATCGTTTGATCATCAACGTTATCCAACAATTTTCTTTCTCTCTTCCGATATAGGAATTTTTGCTTTTAAAATAATAATTATGTTTATCTTACTTGCTTAAAAGATCTTACTTATTACTTACTTAAACATAATAGATTAAAATAGACTTAATTCGGCTAATATCAAAGTATAAAGGCTCTTATGCGGGATAGATATGCTGATTTACAAATTAAGTAAGTTAAGTAAGTATCACCCTATACTGTCCCACTGAAGGTCAAAGGCTTACATCATAGAAATCAAATCATCGCTACTATGATGGGATTAGGCTTAATCACCACGATTGCTAAATGCGGAGCTATGTTCGATAAATTCGGAGCATTCTTTTTGCTAGATAGGAATCAAACCTAAAACCCCCTAGATCACGGCCCCGCATTTAAACCAGTAGACTAACAGGGCGATTTGCAAATTATCGACATTAAAATCATCGACTGCTTGACAACTCTAGCTTCGTATAAGCCGCTTGAACTTGAGACGGGCACGCGTGATTCGTTATGCATGCGTTTGATACACTCATTACTTATTTTTATGAATTATTCTGTATAAATAAATCGTTAATTTTGCGAAGGTTTCATTTTCAAGTTGCTTTTCAAATAGTTTGAAACCTTCACCGAGGTGATGCCAAATTTATTCATGTCGAGGAATCATATTTCTTTCCGGCTCCATCTGATTCATATGGGTCTTAAATATTTGACGAAATTAAGTTTGTAAAAATATTTATTTTAATTAGGTAGGTATGTACTAACAGTGCTTATTGGTAGGTACCCTTATTATAAAGGAAGTTTTTATGTGATTAATATTTTAGAGCCGTTTGAATTAGATGATTCCGGAAGGAAGTATAAAATATCGATGAATGTTGTTTCTTTTTCCAAAGAAACGAGCTCCCTTCACGGTTTTATGAAACACAAAAGAAAACTTTTTATGGCATTAGACGTATGGAACTCTTTACTAAAAAGACTCAGTGATCCGAATCAACCACATAATACACTGTTCTGAATCACCAATCATCATCATCATCGTCAGCCCATTTAAGTCCCCACTGCTGGGGCACGGGCCTCCCTCAATCACATGAGGGGTGATTGCCATACTCACCACGCTTGGCAGACGGGTTGGCGAGGGTTTTGATATAAATGCAGAGTTTTCCTTCTCTAGGGGCTGATGATCATGCCAGCAGCTTTACCTTAGTCGCCTTTTACGACACCTCGGTAAGAATGAGGGTGGCCTATTCTACTCTGCCGGGGATCACACGGCTATTGGAATCTCCAATGCTCACTCCGAATGTATCATTCAACTCAAATGGATCTCTAGATCGAGTGAACCGAATGAGCTGAACGATCCGATGAGCCGAATAATGTGAATGAGCTGAAGGATCCGAGTGAACCAATGAGCAAAAAGATTCGATGAGCCGAATGATTTGAATGAGCTGAATGATCCAAGTGAGCCGAATGATCTATCTGAGAGTCGATGTTCCAAATGAGGCGTATCACTGTTCCGCATCTCTGCACTGATCCAGATGCAAAAATTATAATCTTTTGAAAAATATGATTTTGCCAAGTCTATATGGCATTGTACCTACTGCAAATTTCTTAAGATAAATTAATTTCAAATCAATTTTCATCAAGGCTTCATTTCAGAAATATACCTAACAACATTTATTAGTTTTCTATTTTCACCTCTCTCAATGAAATATGATATATCTCGGCACGATGGATATCATATGTTTTAACTTTGTTAGGTACTTGGTTTTATCGGTGATTGACCCGATGGCGCATTTCAATATGTTCCATGAATTTATCAATTAACATATTATTTAATTATTTAAACACCGTCATTTTTATCATTTACATCCCGAAAACCTCATAGTATATCGATCGATATGGTGAATAAAGTCCATTTATAATGTTAAATCAAGCATATAAGTAAAAAAAAAACAGCTGTTCCATAAAAACTGTAGCCTCTTTCAAGTCAAAACTAAAACAGCACCTTTTAAATGTGCAGAAATCTTAAAAAAGCGGCAAGTTATTGTATTTTATATTTTGAAATAATTTAGAAGTGCAAAAAATGTGTACTATAATTTACTTAAAATTCATTCTACGATAGTAATATTAAATTTTTCTTGGGCTTCATCTTTATATAATTGTAACTGTTTTGAGTGTATTGTACCTCCTACATTTTATTTCAATAACCACCACTGTCGTAGGTGCCCCTGAAAACCAGCGCCTCGGCATTATGTCTTGGCATTATGCTGAGGGTCACCTTTTCGGCACAAAAGTTTCTTTTAGTTCTAAGATAAATGTAACTAGTTTTAAGTTGTTGCTGAATAAATATTTTCTATTCTATATTCTATTCTAAAAAATATAATATTCACCCGGCAATTAGGCATGGAACAGTTGAATTAAAAAAAAATGTGTAGGAAAAAAAAGGTGTAAATTATCAGTATAGGCTGATACTTTACTTTTAACATATTTATTTAAAATCTTTATTTTTAAGTCTTTGCCCTGCAGTGGGACAGTATATAGATACTGTCTCACTGGAGGGCAAAGGCCTCCATCATAGAAATGAAGTCATCGCTACTAGGCTTAATCACCACGCTTGCCAAATGCGGATTGGTAATCACAAACCCGAGCTATGTTCGGAAAATTCGAAACATATCTTTGAACTACCCGGGAATCAAAGATCATGGTCCGATACTTAAAGCTGAGACAAACGGGGCGTTGGAAAAAATGTGTATTCGACGGTAAAAAAATTGTGGTGTACCTATTCATTGAATGTTTTTATCTTTTCAGAAAAATACGAAACGGAATTCAGAACTGAGAGAACCAAGAAACTCTTACTAGACAGCAGTAAGATGATTTCTGACGAGTCCAAGAGATCAGGGGTGCGCATTTATGAAGAGTACATGACTGGGTCTTTCAAGAAATTAGACCTAGATTAATGATGACATTCAGAGATAAACAGATTGAGAGCCATCTATAAATTATGTTACATAAAATTTGCCACAATGCGGTCCACCCGCAAAATCGACTGAATGCGGAAGAGCTTTTTACGAAAAAAAACTGAATTACGAGATTTCAGTTTTTCGCAAATTAAATACATCACCCACTACACTACCACTTTATAAGCTCAGTAAGTAAGTGACTGTCTCGGTGGCGCAGTGGTTAGTGGGTCGCACTTTAAAGCGACGGTTGCGCTGGGGGTCCCGGGTTCCCCGGGTCGGGCCAAAATTTGTACCTGAGTTTTTCTGTTAAGAAATTCTCAGACTGGAAGTTGGCGGTCTTTTACCCCTGTGCCTCGGAAAGCATGTTAAGCCGTTGGTCCTGCGCCTAATCCCTCTTCGGTCGTATCACACAAGTGTCCCATCGAAATAAGAGGGTACGGGAATAGAGAGTGCACTTGTGTCTGCGCAAATACTTGTACACTATAATATGTCCTGCGTCGATGGCTGATCGCTGAGATTGGCCGCCATGACCGAAGTAGCGGTTTGGAGGATATTATAAACTAAGTAAGGTTTTCTGCCCATTTTCAGTAGTCCAAAAATGTTTTTAGGTGATCATCTGAAACACCCCTATGTGAAAAAGTAGGACAATGTAACTGATTTTTTTTTAATTATCCCATGCTTACGAAAACATTGTTTCTTTCTGTTTGTTTTCACTTTGAACCAGTGTTACATTTTTCTAGTTGTTTGCATGCTGAAATTATTTTTAATTGTAAGTTCAGTCAGCTTTAAGAAAAATGGTTCTGTCTCATATATAATAAGTACTGCTGAAATTTATGTTGTTAATCCAATAAATAAATAAAATAAAATGCATGGATCTGTGATTTTTTGTTAGTTATCGAGAGAAAAAAATGTATTTTTTTTTATAGAAAGGCCTATCAGGATGACCTCACTCCGCCTGATGTCAAACGGCCGTGAAATCCAAATATGAGGTTGACAGGCACAAAAGAACTAACAAAGTACCCATTGAGTCTGCCATCCTCACCCTGTTGGCCTGATGAGATGTATTTATAAAACGGTCCAGACGAGATTTTTCTATACATATACTTTTTCTCAATTTTCTTTTTGTATCTTTATCATAAAAAGTATAATAAAAAATAAACAATATCATAGATAGTACATAAAATATTTTTGGATCATTGAAAGTGGGTCACCTTGTGTCTGGGTCACGTGAAATGCAAATAAATAAACTGTAGAAACAGTGGGCCTACAACGAATCATAATTTACGACCGAATCTTTATCCCCGTCAATTTCACACGCCTTGCGCGACTCATATTATTTGGATGCGACAGGTATATTCTCGTTCATTGCGGGACGGTTTCCTTGTAGGTCCTTAGATTCTTAGCTATTCTAGCAGCAGACTTAATAGGCTGCCTCAAAAACATTCTAAAAGTGTAACACAATTTATAAATGGCCTATTTATTTTGTTATTAGTAAGATTTGTATTAATTTGTGATCTATTGTATTAGTTTTCTGAGGTAATTATTATAATTGATATTAAGAATTAAATACTTTTATTGTAATATGAAATTTACTCAAAAATAAACTTGAGGGTACAATTATATTACAAGCTCACTCTCCGCTCAGGTCTCAAGTTAACTTTTAGTACTTATACATTAGTTTATACATTCGTAGGTACGTACTTAGCATTATTTTTTATGTTACTTAAAAGTATTGGTTGATTGTAAGTGCCAGTAAGTTTTTATGAGTGTTAATATTCCAGTACATTATGTATTAAAATTAAGTTTCGTAGCGTTAAAATATATTAGCTATATAATAACTTTATCGAAATAAAACTTTGTATAAAATATGTTTGATGTTTAACTTAACTTTATAATGAAACTAGCGACCAGCCCCGGCTTCTAACGGGTGCAATATTATGCATGTACCTACATATGCCTGCGGTGATTCTGTACCGATACGACCAGCAAACCTTCAAGAGAGAGCGTACTCCCTTTTAAAAAGGCCTGCAGCGACCTCGTGAGTCCTTTGAAGGGGCAAGTGTCCATGAGCGGCGGTAATCGCTTAACATCAGGTGATACGTCTGCTCGTCTGCCCAACAAAAAAAACCTTATAAACCTACGTCTTGAATTACTCTATTTAAAAAAAACTCATCAAAGTCCATTTCGTGGTTTTACAGATCTAAGCATTTACAGGGACAGATAGTGAAAGTGGCTCAGTTTTATTAAGTAAGTATGGAATGAATAACATAACAGAGTTTTCCAAAAGTAGAGAACGTAAGCCTTCAAACGGGAGGTTCTAGATTCGAATCGAATCCGAAGGTTGTCTGGTAGAAATCGCTTTCAACGATAAGACCGCCGAAACTGTACAAGCTTTTTACAAGCTTTTATTTTATTTTCACCTGTCCCGTTGTCTGTCGTTCTGCTTGCTTAAATACACAAGAGAGAAGGAAAAACGAATCTGCTGGTCAAGCTTATGTCTTTAGCAGGTCTTTAAATCGAAGAACTTGACTGCTCCAAGTTGACGTCGAAGAAACCTTGTAATGTTGATGCATTAAAAGAAATGAATAGAATGAGAAACGTTACAAAAAACTAACAAGTGATAACATAATTTCAACATTATTGATATTTAAATCAGTACATATTACATATCATGTGAACGAACTACGGACTTCATAACGGAATAACGCTGCTACGCGCTGCGAACTACGTCGTATTAAATCTCGAATTAAAAATAGAGGTACTAAAAAGTTAAAAATAAGATTAAAGAAAAAAAAACCTTTTTAAAAACAAGATTTTATTATTTGTTTATAAAATGAACTAAAAAGTTAAAAATAAATTAACTCTAAAAAGAAATATAACACTTTGTAACTTGAATGTAACCTTTAACGACAAATAAGCGTCTTCGTTTAGGACAAAATAAATCCATATTGTACAAATTTATTTAATTTTAACACTAAAACTTTTCACCATACATAATTATTCAATCTCGTCCCCCCTCTTTATCATAGTCCCCATTTATAAATAAAAGCATGTTACATTTAATACAACACAACATTTTCCTCAAGCTATACCAGCAGCTTTACCTTAGTCGCCTTTTACGACACCTCAGTATGAGTGAGGGTGGCCTACTCTACTCTGCCGGGCACCACACGGCAACGGTGGAGGCCACGTAGGTACAGAAAGTCGCAGCCGTGGCAGGCCCCCACAAGGTGCAAAGACACTCTGGTGAAGGGTGGGGGAATCCATTGGATGTGGGCGGCACAGGATCGTTTTGTGTAGAGAACATTGGAGGAGGCCTATGTCCAGCAGTGAACGTCTATTGGCTGAAATGATGACGATGATGAAGTAAGTATGTAATTTTTTATTATTGTTCTTAAAGTGACACATTATATTGGCCCGCCCCATCCTGATGGTAAGCAAAAGGAGAGCCTTCCTGTAATAAACCTACGTGTTAATGGAGAGTCTTGTGAAGCATCCAATGGATTTCCGTGACCTTCACCAGATCGTCGGTCCACCTTGTAGGGGGCCTGCCACGACTTCCTGTACGCGGCCTCCACCTCAGGACTCTTCCTCCCCATCGGCCGTCTGTTCTCGCTTTGTGCCCTGCCCATTGCCACTGCAGGCATGCAATCCTTTGGGCTTTGTCTATTAACAACTGGCGTGAAGCAGTGCATACGCGAGTGAGGGTACCGGAGGCCCATTCCAGGGGAAGGGGGTCAAAAGGTAAGCAGCGCACTTGTGACACCACTGGTGTTGCAGGTGTCCATGGGCGGCGGTAATCGCTTACCATCAAGTGATCCGTCGGCTCGTCGGCCCCCTACATCATAAAAATATATATATTAGTTATCATACAGTGTATTATTCCCGATTGCGTCCAAAATCATCGTATTTGGAGCCCGGGGTACGCTTAGGTAGACCATAATTCAGGATTAGGGGAGGGAGACGCTTTGACGAAAATGCTCTCATACCGCCGTTAAAGACAACCAATTTCAATTGATAATGTTTATTTGTTCAGGGTTAATTATCCATTCCGTACATCATGCATCACTCGATGTCGGTACATTGCCTGCTTGATTGAGTGCACGTCGATGCGTAATGCAGGGCTTGACACGTCACTAGTGACGTCACTGTATACATGTAATGAGATATTACTCGTAAACAACTGTTTGCTGTCCTATATCTGTAGGCTTTAGCTGCAATACAGAATGCAACAGAGAATAGAGAACCCGGCGGGTTGCCGACAGATGTTGACGATATTTTGTCATGAACACTTTGTCGCTGACATGTCTGGCGGCTTGAAATTAGAAACCATTGAGCAAGTTATCACTATGCTAACATTGACATGTGGGCGCTGTACAATATTTTTTTCTATGGGAAAATGCCAAAATAACTTTACAGTGCCTTCTTAATTCTCCTTCCTTTCTTCTTTACAGAAAATTAAATAGCGTTAGTTTAGCCACGTGCCAAATAGCTGTGATCGGTCTTTATGAAACATTTTTGAAATTTTAAATGTCACCGACCATATAATTATATTGTTATAATTCTATGTCACCGACATAAAATAAGAGTGGCATCCTAAGTCTATGGTCGCCCAGCAACAACACACCCAGATTAAGCCTTTTCGTAGAAAGCCATACGTCAAAACCGCGCGAAGCCGATAGTATTGGGACGTGCTGAGTGAGGTTTTTTTTCTACCACACCCGTATAAAGATCCATTAAAACTGTCTCAGGGCCGGTTGGATCTCTTTCACACTCTGTGACGTTTTCTCCGAAAATGGAACATTCCGTTGAAAGCGCGCGTTTTCTAGTTCCATGACATCATATTTCCCTTATAATTATTTATATTACGTCGTCTGGCTATGTCGCTGAGGCCCGGCGGACATTTTGTCTATTACTCTTTATTCAATCAAGCAAAACATCTAATGCGTTACTTACATACTTAGTTCCACATGATGTTTTGGTAATCTAAGCGATTGACTGGTTACAGTAGCGACATAATATATGATTTTCGACTTTCTGTTCAACATGACCCCCTTACGACAGCCGGCATATTCTTTATCTTTGGCTTCTTTACAAAAATAATATAATCACTCCTACTTTTGTTACTCACAGCTGTTAGACATCATGGTTATATTCTATTTTGAAATTTTCAAAATAAGAAATGAATTCTCGTTCGTCCATGTAGGTCGTACGTACAGTGAGTTTCTGAAAATCTAAGAACCTAATTACACTTTTATGCGGTTCTCACAAAAACAGCTATGTGCATTCAAACAGTGTCGTAAGCCCATTACGGGTTAGTCAGGAACACTAATACAGCTTAAGCTCCTATTATAGCTGTATAATGCGCGGACAACTCACTTATTTTTGGTATTAGCTACGAATATGTATAAGACCGCGTGGCCGTGTGGTCCCCGGCACAGTAGAATAGGCCACCCTTACTCTTACCGAGGTGTCGTAAAAGGCGACTAAGGTAAAGCTGCTGGCATGATCATCAGCACCCAGAGAAGGAAAACTCTGCATTTATATCGAAACCCTCGCCAACCCGTCTGCCAAGCGTGGTGAGTATGGCAATTACCCCTCATATGATTGAGGGAGGCCCGTGCCTCAGCAGTGGGGACTTAAATGGACACATGATGATGTATAAGACAATTGTGGTTATTATTATTATGGTATTTGGACCTTGTTATTAGTAGTTTGATAGTACATAGTAGTAATTCGACAGTGGGATAGCCATGCTTCAGCATGAACGGGCCGGCTCGACCAAAGTGATATCACGGCCTCACAGAAGCAGCACTGGCTGTGTTTCGCTGCGTAACTGACGGTACTGGGGGCCCAATCTTAGGGAAATGGGGATTTAAAGGTTGGCAGCGCACTTGTGGCTCCATCGGTGTCGCGGGTGTTCATGGGCGGCGGCAATACTTTAGGTAGGTAATTCAAAATGGCGATGTCACTGTCACAGCTATCATTGAATTTTACATTACCTGTATAAATAACCCTAATTAACAAAAATATGGCCGTGTGGTCCCCGGCAGAGTAGAATAGGCCACCCTCACTCTTACCAAGGTGTCGTAAAAGGCGACTAAGGTAAAGCTGCTGGCATGATCATCAGCACCCAGAGAAGGAAAACTCTGCATTTATATCAAAACCCTCGCCAACCCGTCTGCCAAGCGTGGTGAGTATGGCAATTACCCCTCATGTGATTGAGGGAGGCCCGTGCCCCAGCAGTGGGGACTTAAATGGGCTGACGATGACGATGACGATGAACAACAATATCCCGGTGGCATATCATGAATCACAAAACAATACATATTGTTTTTTGTCGGTTTATAATGTCATTCGTTCATTCACTCGTTGAACAAGGTATAGCTATAACGGCTTTGGAAGAACGCAATCTAATCCCTCTAATAACCATTAACTATCAAGTCTTTTTTTATATGATAGGTGGCAGACGAGCAGACGGATCGCCTGATGGTAAGCGATTGCCACCGCCCATAGACACCCGCAACCTCAGTGGAGTCACAAGTGCGCTTCCAACCTTAAAGCCCTACATTTCCTCGGGTTGGGCCTCTGGTACCCTCACTCACTCAGCGAAACACTGCTCAGTGTTGCTTCACGTTTGTCGAATCCGCTCTAAGAATGCCAAAAAGTCTTAGCATTGGTGACTTAGAAAAGTTTCCAAAATCCGATCGCACAGTCTCTATCAACAAACCAAAATGGAATTGTGAATTCGATTATTCACACAAAAACGCCCGGTATACGAAAATGCGTTTAGCCCGCCACAAGTGCGCTCAGGATTGAACCCATGATGACAGATATATCTATCACAGATTGAAATTTAGTGCACGGTACGTAGCGGCTTGATTGAGAGCGTAGGGTTCTGATTCTCGGGCCCTCGATATTTTGTTAAAAACTTGACATGCCTTAATGGTTCGATTTCAATTCCGATTTCGAAAGTGCGAAATAGATAAACTGCGGCCCCAATTCTGAATCATGGTGCAAGCGTACCCCGGACTCTAAAGCGATAGCTTTGGACGCAACCGGGAATCACACGCTAAGATGAAGAAGAGCAGATAAACTGCGGCCTGTCACCCTTTCATGGTAATTTTCCTCGACCGCCGCATTTTATTCCTCCTTCGCGATGCGCGTTGATAAAGAAGTAGAACGACCTGCATGCGTTTGTTTTCCTCTATGAACAAACTCCTTAAAGTGAAGGTAATCATCATCTTTCCATTAGGTGCGATTGTGGTCAAGCGTTAGCCTATTGACCAAAAAAAAAAACTCGCCCCTCCAGGCTACCTCTCAACTTGAAGGCTAAGTTTGTAATCAATAGCATGTACAGCGTATATATGTTGGCTTCCGGTACAATAGGACGCCATTCTTTCATATATTGGGCAGTCTTAAACCGATACCAAATGACGCCTAATTATGCGCCATCAGCTGGTTGTTGCTCTTATCACTTGTCGACATTAATTCCAGGAGCCCAATTCTCGTGCTCGTGATATTTTGAAAACATGGCGGATATCAGCAGAAAACCATACCAAAAAAAATGTGTTTTAGTGTATATGTGGTATGAAAATAAATGTCACGAGCACGAGAATTGGGCTCCTGATGACAAGTCCAACGAAGCCAAATCTCCAAAAAAACACCATTGCAGAAAGTTATTTTTCATTATGTTCATATATTACCTACTTTGGACTATATCGAATGCTGTATCATATCGAGCGTAGCAAAATTGGAGAACTGGGTAAAAGCGGCACGTATCGAGTGGGTCAATAGAACAAGCCCCATTCGTGTTTCGAATTATTTCGCTTTTGTGACTAAATGTTGTAATTGTAATTTGGTGTTACAAGACTTACAAGTCCCTAAAGTAGGAACACAATTATAATGTTAGTAGGATGCGCCCATATTGTAAACGTGCACAAGACAAAGACATTCAAAAGAAGAGCGTACTCTTTTTTGAAAAGCCGTGGGAGAACCACGTTTCGGACCACGGAGTGATACCATGGCCTTACAGAAAACCGCCGTGAAGCAGCACTGTTCTGTGTTTCGCTGCGTAAGTGAGGGTGCCGGAGGAGGGAAAGGGGGGTTTAATGATTGGCAGCGCACTTGTGACTCCACTGGTGTCACGAGTGTCCATGGGCAGCGGCACTTGCTTACCATCAGGTGAAACATTTTGTCAAACGAATATCTTACGCGAACCGTAGTTTAAGTCTCTAAAGTACAATTTTAACCAGTTTTCAGTACATTAAACTTGTTATTGAGAACTTCCAAAATGTCAATGAAATCGTTCAATAGGCTGAACAATAGCGATGCAGATTAGTCAGTTCGTAATGTTGCGGTTTCGTTGTGAATGCATACTGCTAATATTTCCCAAAGGTCCACTTTCGATCTGAAACTCGAAATTACTTTGATATGCATAGACGCAAATGGACAAGTTTTTTATGTGATATCTGGCATGGTAATTGATGCCAATTATCATAAAAAAACTTAAACACATATGGAATACTGCTCTCATCTTTGGGCAGGGGCGCCCGCGTACCATCTTTCCCCTCTGGATCGGAATTAAAGGAGACCAACTTGTATCGTCGACTGCCAAGATATCTTTAATAGGCTAGACTCCTTAGCACTGCGTAGAGATGTAGCCTCGCTATGTATACGCTACCGCCTATACTATGGAGAATGCTCTGAGGAATTGTTCGGACTGATCCCTGCCGCTTCATTTCGCCATCATTCCACTCGACAACAGTTCCATCGACATCATCTGGATGGTTGGCTGTCTTCAACTGTGCGTTTCTCAAGAAACTTTCTGCCTCGTATGACAAAACTATGGAATAAACTAGCGCCTGCGGTATTTCCGGACAGATACGACCTGCAAACCTTCAAGAAAATAGCGTATTTATGTTTTTTAAAAGGTCGGCAGCGCACTTGTGACTCCTCTGGTGTTGCAGGTGTTCATGGGCGGCGGTAATCGCTTACCACCAGGTGATCCGTCTGCTCGTCTGCACCCTATCCCATAAAAAACTTAATTTCCAATGCCCATGGACATTTTCAACACCAGCGTGTTAGTTAAAGTCAGGCTAGAGCCTGCATGCAATAGGGTTACGCGTGCTGGACTGATATATGGAACGCCATCGCAAGACACGGCTGCTGTCTGTGCCGCACGGAAGAACCCACCTTCTTAAAGTGACGGCTAGGGCACACTAGCAACGGCAATCGATTTTAATTTTTAGCTACTAAGCCGGAGGATTCGGCGGGTAGGGCTAAAACAAGCCGCATGGGCTGATGCAATTCAAAGGTTTTAAATTAGTGTCTAGTGGTTTTTAGTGTTAAAATTTGGTGTTTATTTCTGCAGTGAAGTGCTGCAAAGTGATCCTTATAATAAGAATCGTTGGATTGTATCGTTTATAACACTGCTATTGTGTGTCGAGTGAGTTGTCTCGTGACAACTTGCTTGGACCAAATAGAGTCTTAAAACCTGCGATTGCTTTTAGAGTGATATCCGCTAAATAGGTCGATAAAACGTAAAACACCGGCGTTTTATTGAGTGACTGTGACTTTGACTGACTTCGACTGTTGACTTCCTACTTATTCTCAATAAGTTACTTAACATTGGCGAATTATCTTCGGGTAGAGCTATAATAAAAAAAAAATACTAAGCCGAATCTATTTTAAACAATTTCAGGGTAACAACCTCTCGGTAAACACTTAATATACTATTTATTAAATAACCATGAATTTTTTTTGGGTCCAACGCGTACGCGAAAAATTGATTCACGCCATAAGTGGCCGCTTTTGGCGGTAATTCAAATTTCGAGTACAAAAACAGACCCAAAAGTTAAGTATAAGTATTTAATAAATATTATAAGTTTTTGCCGAGAGATTGTAACCCTGAAATTGTTTAAAATAGATCCGGCGCAGTAGCTAAAAATTAAAATCGATTGGCGTCACTAGTGTGCCCTACCCGTCATATTAATTAGTCTTCATTGACGTTCACGCTGCCCACCCTTAGTAAAATAGCTGAGGAGATTGACTCGTTCCACTGTTCTCTTAGTGAATTCACAAAGAATACACTTTATGTTGTGTGTTATCAGAAGTAGGAAGTTGTTTTGTTTTAGTCGTCATACATAAAAAAATATAATTGTTGAAAAATATAATTGTAGCTATTCTATTGCATTGGGTCTCTGTTATGATTGAAGTAAGCTAAAAATAAATAAAAGAAAAAATTGATGCGAATAGCTAAGGATTGAAAATCGTTACCGGCTGAAATATTTTCTAAACTTAACCTGGAAATCTTTATTGCAAGAACCAATATACTTTAAAAGAAGCATGGCATATCTTAAACCTGGCCTCTACTTAACATCAGGTGTGATTGAAGTGATAAAAATGCTTATAGGTATGATGACGCAATGTAAAAATATATCTACAAATTTTTGCTCGTTACATGGTCCCCCTAGTAGCTCAACTCATTGAGAGCTATCTACGAGTATGGTGGAACAAAGCTGTACCTATGATTGAGTGATGAATAAACTATTTCACTTTTGTGAGCTTGATGAGCATGGAATTCTTAAGGGAAATAATGGAAATGACCCAACCAAATTGGCCCATGTTAAAACCGATATTATTATCATGGAGTAATTTGGTCCATGTTATTTTATTTTATTTTTAATTTATTTTACAGTTTTACGGAATCTTACAGCTAAACCACTGATAGCACTGAGTTTAAACATTATAAGGCCAATTACTAGTTTCCACTTCTAAAAATAAAAATACATTAAAAAAGAAAAAAAACGCACAGTAATAAAATGTTCTATCCGCACAAGTTACCTACTCGTTATTATCTCTTACGAGGACATGACTAGTCCAATTTTTAGACACTGGCTCACTGTGCAACGAAGTCCGAATCGAAAGTAGGGGACAGACAGTAGGATATTTTTATAGCCTATATATATTATTATTTTAATTGACAAGTTTCTTTTTATATAATTTTATTGGTATTATTAATTAATTTTAATTAATTAATTTTATTGTAATTCATTATAATGCGAAATAATATGTTACGCTATGGGTAAAAGCCTGAAATAAATGACTATTTATTTATTTATTTTATTTATTATTAAAAAACTCGTCACACAGAAATCTCTTTAGTTGTGCAACACTGTCGTTAAAGAGCTCTACACGAAGACTTTTAATCGGTGATCAGGACCTACTGATTCCGACTAGGTGGATTATGGCCATTGCTATAGTAATAGTAGTTACATGATTTCTTTTTGTTTAGGTTTTATTTTAAATTTTATTAGATATCTAAATTTAATTGGAATGTATGGTCTTCCTACATTTTTATGAAGTGTAGAAAGCTATTTTTTTTTTCTTTAATTTGTTTTATTTGACGTTGTCTGCCATTTGACAGTTTTCTACCAATAACATGAAAAACTTTAAATCTCTAATGAGGTTTGTTATCATCACTGTACCTGTACTTATGAAGAGGTTTTATTTGTAACAAGGAGGAGTAGGATGACCATATTCATAGTTATTAACTTAAAGTCCCAGACAAGAAAAAAAATATGGAACGCTGACATGTAACTACTATTCCTATAGCAATGGCCATCATCCACCTAGTCGGAATCAGTAGGTCCTGATCACCGATTAAAAGTCTTCGTGTATATATCAAGATTTTGAGAGAGCGTGTTAAATTTGCTAGCATGCTCTTAAAATGACTTCCAATTCCCGTGCCAGTATCATGATCGTTCTGCAAACAACCTGCGTCTTTACATCCAGCGACACCACACCTCGTTCGTTACCAACTCTTTCACCGTGCAGGCAAGATACGGCTTTTTGTTACGGAATTTGCTGCCTATTAATATCAAAACCTCACCGAATAAGCATTCGTTCAAGAAAAGGGTTCGTGAGCATTTTTTGACATCTAATCTTTCCGTATGACTTAATTGCTTATATGTATATAAATAACATATTATATGTAGTTTTTTTTTTCTTATGTATTTTACTTTTTTGTTTACAGCTATATATTGTATTTATTTATAACGTACTTATTAATAATATATTTATTTAAATATATTTATATATGTAGGTATGTGTATAATGTAGTTGTTAAGTAGTGTATAGTTATTTTATATTAATATTTTTTTTCCTTACTTGTAACTACAAATTTTCCTTTCGCCGCACCGCTGCACTTTCTGCATGACCCAAAGGTTGCTTGGTAGAGAAAGCTTCTTGGCATTAAGTTCGCCTCATTGTCACAAAATTTGTGCAATAAAGTTTAAATAAATAAAAAATAAATGCATTTTGCCTATAATTGGTGGGTATTACAAAAAAAATCTGTAGGTATTTGCAAAACTGCACTGCATAATGACTTAGCTTATTATGGTTATGGCACTCCTGAGGCTAAGAAATGCTTGCTGAGATGGATCGTAAAGATGAAACGAGATACTTAAGTAAGCCAATTCTGAAAATTGGTCTATTTTGCTTTGCAATAAACATAGATTTAAGTCTTTCGTGTTTATAGTTTTCTTAACTGCTCTGTTCTTTTACAGTCTGCCGCAAAAAAATAGATTACGTTAATTAAGCTTAGGTTATAGGACTCGAGTCAGTTGGATTGTTCTCACTTATCTTCTTTGACGGCTACTCACCAAAGTATTAAACATAATTATTAATAATTTTAAACATAATTATATTAGCCGTGTGGTCCCCGGCAAAGTAGAATAGGCCACCCTCACTCTTACCGAGGTGTCGTAAAAGGCGACTAAGGTAGAGCTGCTGGCATGATCATCAGCACCCAGAGAAGGAAAACTCTGCATTCATATCAAAACCCTCGCCAACCCGTCTGCTAAGCGTGGTGAGTATGGCAATTACCCCTCACGTGACTGAGGGAGGCCCGTGCCCCAGCAGTGGGGACTTAAATGGGCTGATGATGATGATGATGATGATTTATTATTTTATATTTTACTACGTTATCATAACTTAGTTTAATAAAGCTTCAAAGTCACCCAGAGAGCAATGGAAAGGGCTATGCTCGGAATCTTCTTGCAGTGATCGTATCAGGAATAATGAGATCCGCAGGAGAACCATGGTCAAAGACATAGCCCAAAGAATTGCATGCCTCAAGTTGCAATGGGCAGGCCGCATTGCGATGGAGATCAGGAGCCCAATTCTTGGGTTCGTGATATTTTGAAAACATGGCGGATATCACCTGAAAATCATACAAAAAAACTATGTTTTATTGATATATTTCGTATGGAAATAAATGTCACGAGCACGAGAATTGGGCTCTAGGCCGGTGGGGCGGAAAGGTCCACGAGTGGAGGCCACGTAAAGGAAGTCGCAGCCGTGGTAGGCCCCCACAAGGTGAACCGACGATCAGACGATCGGACGGTGTGGAGGTCATTGGGGGAGGTCTATGTCCAGCAGACGTATATTGGCTGAAATGATGATACCAACTTTAGTATGGAAAATATCTTGCTTTCGTCATATTGGGTATTATGAAGTTGAACAATATGAAGAAAATCTTCAACACATATTCTATATTTTAGCTTTGATTCGACTTGAAACAAAAATAACTACCAAGACGTTTCTTAAGGGTGATATAATATTGTGACAAATAGTACCTAAAATGACTGCAAAGTCAATCAATTTAAGGTGACGGGTAGGGCACACTAGCAACGCCAATCGATTTGAATTATTAGCTACTAGCCAACAATTCAAACCGGATCTATTTTAAACGATTTCGGGGTTACAACATCTTGGCAAAGACTTATTCTATTTATCAAATAACCATGCACAAATTTGGGTCCAACGCGTACGCAAAAAATTGATACGCGCCAAAAGCGGCCAATTTTGGCTTGAATCAATTTTTCGCGTACAAAAACGGACCCAACATTTGTTCATGTTTATTTAATAAATACTGTAAGTGTTTGCCGAGAGGTTTTAACCCCGAAATTGTTTAAAATAGATTCGGTTTAGTAAATAACAATTTAAATCGATTGTGTCGCTAGTTAGGGCTACCCGTCGCCTTAACAATTAACGTAAATCATCAAAATCGTGCACTAAAAGTGATGCTTATTGTTAAAAAAAAATTATTGCGTAAAAAAAGGCAAATAAATATAACAAGGGCGTGTATTTCCCCTTTCTACTATATAGATTTCTTCAAACGAAGCATCTCGCGGGCCAGTATGGCGGTGTCAACGGAGGTGATGCCTTGACATCGCTTCCGTTGTAAATTGCAACTTGGGCTTTTTCTACTGCTTACCATCAGGCTGAGGAGAGCCAATATACTGAGCCTCTATAAAAAAATAATACTTGCGGCCCATCTTATTTAACGATCAAAGGTCTCAGTTTATGTAGTTTTATCAAAGTCATTTATCGCGGCAACAATTATGCCTAGCGTTTGGTACGCTAAAATGTACGTAAACGCAAAATTAAACCTAAAAAAAAGTTCGCTCTAGTGAAACCGAAGAATCTCTCTTGTCCTTACTAAAATGTTAAACGATCCATGTCCAAATAAATATTCCACACTGAGCCAGCCTACCTGAGCCAAGACAACCGAATAACAATTCACAGGTAAAGTTTTACTTATTCAACATCGATTTATAGACCCAAGCCCTTCGGTGCGTTTATATCAAAGTGGGCATCGATTAATAACAAAAGCTAAAAAAGTGAAATGGACTGCGAAAACTTGCGTAATTAGATAGTTAAATAGCAGAAAAAAGAACTAACTAACTAGGTTGGCGCAGCGACCCATATCGAGTCTTGGCCTCCGATAATAAGAGCCTCCATCTTGGTCGATCCTGCGCCACCTCCTGCCAGTCATCTGCCGAGAGTCCGCGCAAGACTAGAAAGAATGGGAGACAATCGTGCGGTAAAGCGAGCGTATCAGGGACGTCCTAATGGCAAAAGGCAGAAAAAAGACACAAGCGAAAAATTTACGACCGTGGGATAGCCACACTCCACCATGAAAATGGGCCGGTTCGACCGGAGTAATACCACGGCGACACGATATTGGAGGCCAAATCCGGAGGAAAGGGGGTTTAAATGTTAGCAGCGCACTTATCACATAAAAAACTGCCACTAAGCACATAAAAAAATAAGCTATTACTAATAAAACAAAACAAAAACAAATTCAAATTTATAACGAAAGCAAATTAGATTAAAATACTATCAATAAAAATAATTTAACATAGGACTTTCAATAATTCCTCTGTGTCTTCATAGGACATGTTTAGGAGAGCGATTTGGTGAATATTTTTAGTGCGAAGATATGGATAGGAGTAAAAGGATAACTTGGCATTTAATCCATTGTATAATAAAGGACCTAGGAATATGTTAAAACGAGAGGAGAAGGCATGGTTAGTGGGCGTGGAAAAGCAAACTTTATCGCCCCTCCTTTTTTATGCATTCAGTTGTTAAGGGAAGCAAGGCGTGCTGTTTTTAACCCCCGACGCAAAAACGACGGGGTGTTATAAGTTTGACGTGTCTCTCTCTCTCTGTTTGTGTGTGTGTGTGTGTGTGTGTTTGTGTGTTTGTGTGTGTGTGTGTGTGTGTGTGTGTGTGTGTGTGTGTGTGTGTGTGTGTGTGTTGTGTGTGCGTGTGTGTGTCTGTCTATGGCATCGTAGCTCCCGAACAAATGAACCGATTTTGTTTTTTGTTTGAAAGATGAATAAGGAGGGAGTGTTCTTAGCTATGTTGGATAAAAATCGATCCATGATGGCCACCGTCACAAAGATTTGGATTTTATGATTTAACACAACTCCCACAATATGGGTATCATATAGAAGGGCTTGAGTAGCATAATATATAAATTGCAAAAAATTTCAAATCCAAGATGGCCGCCGTCAGAAAATGACGAATAACCTATTTGTTGTTCCAACTGCCTCAATATATAGGTATCAAATGAAAGAGCTTTAGTTGTGTCGGGGGTTTTTTAAATTTTAAATTTATTTTTTTATAGGACTGTAGTCAATATGAATAATTGTGTAACAGTACTTACCTTACTCTTTTTGTAAAGTAGGGCGGTGGGGTGAATAAAAGGTTATTAGCAACTTTTAGGACTGGTAGGTACAACGTCTATGCTGACCATCGAGAGAGCCAAACGAGGGCTCTCTCGATGGTCAGCATAGACGTTTTACCTACTCCACCCCAGGACGTAATACAGTATTGATTAGGATAAGTAATTTAATTTATTGCTTTTTCAATATATACGAGACTTAAGTAATGTGAAATCGTATACCAACTTTCGATAATCCAGTAAAGAATATCTCTGAGCCTTGGATATTAATATTTGTTACTATAATGTATCAATACGGGGATTAACACGATATTTATTATGTGAAACAACATTGTGTACTCACATATTTGGCTCGACGTTATAATGCAACGCGAAAATCTAAAAAACGAATTAATATTTGTTATAACAGAATAAACCAAAAATACTTACAGAATAAGAGGTATCTATCATTGTATTCTGGTTTTTATCTGTTGCTGTTGTGGCAACATTGTACAGAAATATATACTTCATTTTAGCGTGTAATCCCGGTTGCGTCCAAAGCTGTCGCTTTGGAGCCCGGCGTACGCTTGGACCATGATTCAGGATTTGGGGAGTATGGTTATTACAATGAATCGCCTGCCGTCTGACCTACGCAACCCATACCAGGGGAACCAGACCAACTGAATCATGCTTATACGTTCATAAAAACGGAACGTACAGGTTTCCTCGCTATGTTTTAGGATTTGGTAAGTCTAGTAATTAAGAGCCGTGTGGTCCCCGGCAGAGTAGAATAGGCCACCCTCACTCTTACCGAGGTGTCGTAAAAGGCGACTAAGGTAAAGCTGCTGGCATGATCATCAGCACCCAGAGAAGGAAAACTCTGCATTTATATCAAAACCCTCGCCAACCCGTCTGCCAAGCGTGGTGAGTATGGCAATTACCCCTCATGTGATTGAAGGGAGGCCCGTGCCCCAGCAGTGGGGACTTAAATGGGCTGATGATGATGATGAAGTCTGGTAATTAGCTTTAACCGGGCACTGTCGCCTTAATGGCCACATGGCCACTATAGGACTGAGTGACACTAGAATCTACAGAATATGTAACGAGGCGGATGAAACCCCTATACACTTAATCACTGAATGCGGACCACTGATGCGCAAACGTAGCATACAACTGGGAATGCACTTTTTGAGCCCCAACGAAGCTAGGGATCTCAGTCACAAACAACTAATACACTTTCTGAGTTGTATAGTGGCGATCACAATAGATCAAACTGGTCGCAATGATACTAGTCTGAATAGGACCTGTTGGACCTTTAGGACCTTTTTTTTTTAAGCGAACGGCTATTCGCTTAAATAAAATGTCTGGTAATTACAATAAAGCGATTGCCGTCTGACCTTGCAACCCTTAACAGGAGAACCAGACCAATTAAATTATGGTTACACGTTCATATATGTGCAGGTTTCCTCAACACCGAGCTAATGGAAATAATACGCACCTAGATTTTAAAAAACCAGATGTGCATTCTGAAACACTGATCCACCATCATCATCATCATCAGCCTATGGCAGTCCACTGCTGGACGTAGGCCTCTTCAATTGTTCGCCACCGTGATCTATCCATGGCTTCTCGCATCCAGCTCTTGCCAGCCATCCTGCGCAGATCGTCCCCCCACCTAGCCAAAGGGGGCCCTACATTACGTTTGCCAAGACGCGGTCTCCACTCTAGAACTCGTTTACCCCATCGGTTGTCGGTTCTGCGGCTAATATGGCCAGCCCACTGCCACTCAAGCTTGCTAATCCGGTGAGCAATGTCGATAACTTTGGTTCTCTGCCGGATCACCTTATTTCGGATTCGATCTCGGAGAGAGACGCCGAGCATTGCTCGTTCCATAGCCCGCTGGGCGACCTTTAACTTGTGGATCAGCCGTACCGTAAGTGTCCACGTTTCGGCTCCGATTGTCCTGACGGGTAGGACGCACTGATTGAAGACTTTCGTCTTTAGGCACTGTGATATCGACGATACGAAGACACGACGTAGTTTTCCAAACGCTGCCCAACCCAAAGGCCGATCCTACGAAGTTGTTTTTACCCAATTGCAAAGTCTGCCCGAGGTATACGTATTTTTGAACAGCTTCGAGGACGGCACCGTGAATTGCAATCGGTTCCGGTAGAACATGTTCATTGAACATGACCTTGGTTTTGTCCAAGTTCATCCGTAGGCCGATGCATTTAGAAGAGTCAGCCAGGTCATTCAGCATCTGTTGTAGGTCCTGCAGCGTTTCTGCCATTATGACGAGCCACCATCGCTGAACAGAAATATATCATTTGTGAAAATTTCAACTGCCTAGCTAAATTATGATTCATTAAGATACAGCCTAGTTACAGACTGACAGAGAGTGTAATTTTTGCTCTTGGATCACGAAACCATTATAAATGCATTTTAGCTGAAATGCAAATAAAACATCAAATCTTCAAAATGTATGCTGCATTTTCTAAGTCTGCAGTTGCATAAAAAATACCAGTCTTCAAAACCCGTGCATACAGGATTCCATCGGATTTGCACAAGTTCGCAATCTATCGTGAACTAGGGATGTGATGTTCTTAAAAAAAAACGAATAATTTTAAAATTTTTAAAATTGATAATATAAACTTCTTAATACCAATTATTACTTGTTTGTTCGATTCTTGATATTCAAAAATATCGGTAACGCAAACCTTCTGGCCCTAATTTACATATAAAGTAAGCTCTACCAATCTCTATTGGTGAAATTTTAGCTCAGCAAACTATTTGCAAAATAAATCTGTGTGCCGTATTTTCGTGATCTTTTAGAAACCTCAAGGTAGTGTATCAAAGCCTCAGAGCCCCAGATAAATAATGCAACGCCAACGTTTATTTGATGATCATTGGAACTGCGGTGAAAATAATATTTCTTTATAAGAGAAACGTAACAATACAGAGAAGATCCAAAGAATGACACAGTAAGAAACTGGATACTAAAAAAATATATGCTGAGTGCTAATTATTCAATTTTCAATTTAACCGATAGTCATCGTCGGCCCATTTAAGTCCCCACTGCTGGGGCACGGGCCTCCCTCAATCACATGAGGGGTAATTGCCATACTCACCACGCTTGGCAGACGGGTTGGCGAGGGTTTTGATATTAATGCAGAGTTTTCCTTCTCTGGGTGCTGATGATCATGCCAGCAGCTTTACCTTAGTCGCCTTTTACGACACCTCGGTAAGAGTGAGGGTGGCCTATTCTACTCTGCCGGGGACCACACGGCCAACCGATAGTACGCAATTATTATTATTTTTTTACAAAATTTACAGACAGGGATTAAGTATTTACGTCGGACTTACATATGAAGGGTTCAGGGAAAAAAAGATCATTGTCACTTAAGGTTTTTTGAGAAAACTGTTAATGTTTATTTCATTTCAAAGTCATTATTTAAAAATATTCTAAAGTATTTTGTTGTGCTATGATATTGTGTTATAAAATCTAATAACATTAATTAAGATTTTTGCTAAATTAGAAAAAAATATGTAAGATATTTTTATCCCAACAATGTGTTAAATTTACAAAAATGGACTATGATCTTGCTTCCCCTGTACCCTTCATATGTAGTATCAATCTGTCGAAATTCCTCATTGATTTTCTCGATAGCCGTTTGTTTCTCCACGTCCCTATACCTGATCATAGGGACCCACCAATACCGACTTTACGGGTTCACCGATATGCATTGCAAATTTACCGTCAGCAATACCCGCATTTCAACTTATATACATTTCTCGAAGCATCCATGAATACTTTGATAAGTGGGGTGAATTCAAATTGTTTTCTAGTCTTATTAGTGTTTTGTTATATGATAGATATAGATTTTATGTACGGAATGGCAGATGCAATCAATCCGTCGGCAGTTCTTACCGCATAATAGCGAAAATTGACCGTAGGAGAGCCACGTTTCGGCATGAATCGATCGGAGTGATACCACGGCCTGACATAAAACCGGCGTGAAGCAGCACTGTGCTGTGTTTCGTGATTGGGGGTACCGGAGGCCCAATCCGGAGGAAAGGAGGATTTAAAGGTTGGCTGCCACTTTTGTCGCGAGTGTCAATGGGCTGCGGCAATCACTTACCAATTAGGTGATCCGTCTGCTGGTCTGCCACCTATCACATAAAAAAAAAACTTGATACACATATTTTTGTATTAATGTAAGGAAAATTTAGAGCACCTAATGTGATATGCTGGAACTCTAGAAACCCGTCTAAATAATAAGTTTTTTTTTTGTGTGATGGTAAGCGATTACCGCCGCCCAGGGACACCCGAGACAACAATGGAGTCACAAGTGCGCTGCCAACCTTTCAACCCCCCTTTTTCCCGGATTGGGCCTCCGGTACCCTCACTCACGCAGCGAAACACAGCACAGTGCTGCTTCACGTCGGTTTTCTGTAAAGCCGTGGTATCACTTCGGTCGAGCCGGCCCATTCGTGCCGAAGCGTGGCACTATCCCACGGTTAAAATTTTTCCAACCTTACTAATATTATAAAGGCGAAAGTTTGTTTGGATGGATGTATGGATGTTTGTTCCTCTTTCACGCAAAAACTACTGAACGGATTTTAATGAAACTTTACAGTAATGTAGCTTATAGATCAGAATAACACATAGGCTATAATTTATAAAGATATTGTGTGAACGCAGACGAAGTCGCGGGCAAAAGCTATAAGTGCATACTAAAGTAAGGAAAAGTCGCTCAATAGGTACTTATGTTGAGCACTTTCTGTGGACATGAAATTGTCCCCAACTATCGCTTAAATCCGAAGCACTAATACCAAAAGCATAGTGCCAGTTGTAGAAACGTTAATTAAAATTAATCTTCCTTTATAGGTAGGTACAACCTGTGCGGATAAAGAATGGGATCAGAAATGGCGGCGCATCTATTCACTTCTCGCTCGCACACTACTCGCACTCGTGGGGTGCGAGTATAGACGCAAATAGACGGTTTTAAAGGAATTACCCTGTGATTTGTCAGTAAGACAAACAAGTGCATGAAAGGTAGTAGTATACTAAATTATGGATTAACCTTAATGCGCATGTTAGCGCTTTCTACAATAAACAAATAAATGAATAAATATTTTACAACAACACAATACACAGTTAGCTTGTTTGAATTAGAAGAAATTTAATTAGAAGAAAAGGTAACCGTAAAAAGAAAATCTAAGGAATGACACAGTTATAAAATAAAAATAATTGTTTAATTAAAGATAATATAGCCCAGGCTATGGCAATATACATATGGTAATAAGGTTATCACAACAGTCAGTGTTTAGCCAAAATGTTATAGAATACTCGTATTATACTTACTCCTTCCGCTTTAGCATGATATGGGTGACAGATGTCAAAATCTATACATTTTAAACGTTGTCTCTTTCTAACTTGTGACTCACGTATACCTCTGTCCTGCCGTCACCGATATCATGATGAAGCGAAAGGAGTATAAGTAGTAACCTAGAAACTGAATGCTCTAAAATCCTTTAATAATTTAATTTTAAATTTAAACGATACTATGCAATTATCTTTTTTTTGATAAAATTGACACACAGGAATTTGGAATTTACGTCGGACTTGCAACAATTTGTCAAAATTTTTGATTGATTTTTTCGATATTTTCTCATATATTTAAAAATTATAGTAAACACCTCAACATCATTTTTAAAGACCTATCCGTATAAGGGTTTGATGAAAAAAAAATTGGTTTTCAACTCTAACTATTTTCCTATTTATACGCCCCAGTATTTTTTTTTTCTAATTGTTCAATATTTTGTGTAAAAATCGTAATGCGGTCAACAAAATACATCTTTTTACCGAGTTTCAATAGTAGTTCTTATAGTTTCGGAAAAAAGTGGCTGTGACATACTGACGAACGGACAGATAGACCGACATGACGAATCCATAAGGGTTCAGTTTTTTGCCATTTGGCTACGGAACCCTAAAAATAGGTACTAAAGTGAACATCTTTTTGCGGGCAACTGGACCCGATCTTATAATAAAATGCTTCATTTTTATTAACCCCCGACGCAAAAACGACGGGGTGTTTAAGTTTGACGTGTCTGTGTGTCTGTCTATGGCATCGTAGCTCCCGAACAAATGGACCGATTTTGATTTTGTTTTTTTATTTGAAAGATGAATAAGAAGGGAGTGTTCTTAGCTATGTTGGATAAAAATCGATCCAAGATGGCTGCCGTCACAAAGATTTGGATTTTATGTTTTAATGCAACTCCCTCAATATGGGTATCATATAAAAGGGCTTGAGTAGCAGAATATATTAATTGTGAAAAATTTCAAATCCAAGATGGCCGCCGTCAAAAAATGACGAACCTATTTGTTGTTTCAACTGCCTCAATATAGGTATCAAATGAAAGAGCTTTAGTTATGTCGGAGGTTTTTAAAATTTTCAATTTATTAATATTATTAAAGATCAAATTAGATTTAAAAAACATAAATACAACTCCGCAAAACAAAACCGCACTTAGCCTACACTGGATAACCAAAACAAAGCCGGAATAAACAAACTCCAACCAATTTATATCCGGTTTTATATCCGGCTGATAATCAAAAGACAATAAAGGGCCTGCAATCAATTATTCCCAGACAATGGTGACCTTTTTGAGGGGACATAACGCGCAAATGTTCACGCCTAGGGCCAGTACAGCGTTGCCTTTGAGGGCCCATACATACCTACATACATAGCTAAAGATATGCAATGGTAAAATAAAAAGACATAGCCCAAAGGATTGCATGCCTCAAGTGGCAATGGGCAAGGCACATAGCGAGGAGAACAGACGGCCGTTGGGGCGGAAAGGTCCTCGAGTGGAGACCACGGCTCTGAAGCTGGGGCTTTGTATCTCTCTGGTACAGCCGGCTCATTCATACCAAATCAAGTCTTTCCATCAGTCTGGTAGTCTAGAACTGAATTGCGAACTACAATCAATAGACTAGGACGTTTCCAGTTTATAACATGCTCTTCTCCAATGAGAGACTGGACGAGCATCGTCTCGTGAAGAAAGCATACCAGAGCCGACCGATGGGCCGACGCCCGGTAGGCCGGCCTAGGTATCGCTGGAAGGACGTCGTCGAGAATGATCTGCGAGAACTTCAGGCCGGTGACTGGCGACAAGTAGTGCAGGATCGATCAAAGTGGCGTTCTCTTGTTTCGGAGGCCAAGACTCGCTTCGGGTCACTGAGACAGTGGAGTAAGTAAGTCTTCTCCAATGATTGTTTTAAAACTAAAAAAAAGTAAAGTAAAGTTAAATAAATAAATAATAAATATGTGTGTGAATAAATAATAAATATGTCTGTGATATTGGGGTCCTGGGGTCGAGCGAAAAGTATGTTTCGAATTTTCCGGACATAGCTCGGGTTTGTAATCATCAATCAAAACTTACATTTGTAATTACCTTTAGTGGAAAATCTGTCTGTAATTAAATCATGTCACCTGTCAATAATTGGACTTGAAAGAAACTATTTTCTTACCGCTCAATTGAAGGTTTGTAATATTCTAGAAATCCCTAGTAATCGTAACTTTAGTCAGCCATATATTTTTACCTCGAAAGTTAGTGGACTCGAATTGGAAATCGTATTAAGTTATTTGAAATCTCGAGAATTTGTGAAAATATATTGAAGCCTGGGACGGTTTTGAATCTCAACAATTTGGAGATTTTCAGCGTTCCTATATTTCATTATGCATTCACTACTTAAATATTTATTTGAATATACTGAAATACGACGGGTTACGTTTTATCTGTACTTTTTTACGTCTTCAATCATTCACGATTCATGGTTGCTAGTTTTAAGAAGTATTTTTACCTTTCTGAATATAAAACATATGGAATTCTTAAGATTATCTTTAGGTGCTGATCGATTTTAGACCAGAGACTGATTAACCAAACAATAGCGATAATTTTATAAAACGGTATGACGTCATACACTTTTATAAAATCTTCATGTACACATCAAAGTAAAAACCATCAAAATTCTTCAGTCGATTTTCACCTTAATCAATCAGTCTGTCGCCATCCACTGCTGAACGTAGGCCTCCCCCAAAGAGCGCCAACTAACCTGGTCGTGAGCAGACTGTTTCCAGGTCACACCAGCCATCTTTCTCAAATCGTCAGTCCATCGCGCCGCAAGGCGTCCAACACTACGTTTCCCCACGTGGCGACCACCTTAATGACAAACACGTTCAGTTAAATACTGAATAGCTTTGACAGTTGCAGTAACGTGATGTGTGGTTGATAATACCTTTTGGAAAGGTACCTAAATTCGGAATTTTATCTTACTGATACTTTTCATCGAATGAATTTTGAAATCGAAACCAATGCCGAATCGTACGTTTCTGTGGCTGATAATCTTAATTATGAACATCGTTATCATTTGACTGATCCGATGGCGCATTTAGAGTGAGCCTGCCTCACGCCAAGGACAAACATGAGATGAAAATTGTGTTGAGGTCTAATATAGTATGTACCTATCTGAGTACTTTTTAGAAGTACGGAACCAAAACGTGGCCGCATACAATGAGCCGCTTAAGGTGACGGGTAGGGCACACTAGCGATGCGAACCGATTTTAATTCTCAGCTACTAAACCGGATCTATTTTAAATAATGTCGGGGTTACAATCTCTCGGCAAACACATATACTATTTATTAAATAACCATGAACAAATTTTATGTCCGTTTTTGTACACGAAAAATTGATTCAGTATTAAATAAATAGTATAGGTGTTTGCCGAGATATTGTAAGCCCCGAAATTGTTCAAAATAAATCTGATTTAGAAGCTAAAAATTAAAATCGATAGGCGTCGCTAGTGTGCCCTACCCGTCACCTTAAGAGGGCTCAAAGTTACACAGAGAGCAATGAATGACTATACTTGGAGTCTCCTTGCGGGATCGTATCAGAAATGATGAGATCCGCAAGGGAACCACGGTCAAAGACATAGTCCAAAGAATTGCATGCCTCAAGTGGCAGTGGGAGGGCACATTATGAGGATATCAGACGGCCATATATGAGGGTAGGGAGGGTATATGAGGTAGAAGCCGTGGCAGGCCCCCCACAAGGTGGACCGACGATCTGGTGAAGGTCGCGGGAATCCCTTGGATGCGTGCGGCACAGGACTGATCTCTGTGGGATCATTGGGTGAGGCCTATGTTCAGCAGTGGACGTTAATTGGCCGAAATGATGAAGTACTTATTAAAGGTGTTTGAAATTATGTTGTTTCATATTAGTAACACAATCATAAGATATTACTACAGAATCAGGTCAATGCAATAAGACCGCCGAAATTGTACAATTAAGTTTCTGTAATGCTTAGATTTTAAAGTTGTGTTTTTTTTTTGTGCAATAAAGTATGTCTATCTATCTATCTATCTTTGCAATAAATTGTATGAATATATGTGGGATGGGGTTACGAATAAAGCCAGGGATTCGGAAATACGTATGTTTATAATATTCTTGAAGCGTCGTCGTTACACACTGTCTTTACATCGTCGGCCATTCGTCTTCTATCTCACTCTCGCACGTCATTCTAATTCAAACATCGATGTCTTACACGTTCCTTGCCATGCATTTACTGATCACCAAACCCACATTTATAATCCAGGCAATATCAAAACTACTGGTAAACTCATATTGAAAGAGAATGGAACAAGAAATTCTTAATCTTTATCAAATGCACCCGACATGACGTCCTTGGTATAAAACGCCGAGACTTGCCGTAAGTAATTGGTTTTTATTTTTCCAACAACGTATCACAGTGTATGAGTCAAGAGTGAGTTAAAGTATGTACCTGTTATAATAGTTATTTACGAGATTTCTACCAGGTACCTTATTTTTTAGTTTCCGATATTTCGGCACTGTTGCAAGCGCTCTCAATCTAACTGAAATATCGGAAACTCAAAAATAAGATCCATGGTAGAAATCTCGTAAATAACTATTCTAATGTTAGTGACCATGAAAGTTTCACACAACATTTATACGGTCAGCATCAAAAGTAGTTTGACACTTGAGTACCATGTCAAAGTAATTGTTCTACCTATTATAGTCAGTTTCTAAGGGGTACGTAAAAATGCTACTTTGACATGGTACTAAAGTCTTAAGCTACTTATGTTGCTGACCATACCTGTTCTTATTGCTCGACGCTTAGATCTAGAAAAAGGTAGAGATGGTCAGCTGAAAGTTGCATAGATTTTTTCACAACATATCATACATTGTGTTAAGGGTATCAAACAACAGAGGTAATACAGACAACACATGTCATGTAAAACACCTAGACACTGAATAAACACAAGTGTCCATCACACGAATGTTTATGCAGGGTGGGGAGACCTTCGTTGTATGGCGCAGAGTCACGATCAAATGCGCCATTCGGCCAGTTCCATCCCATCAGGTGTAAACAACTCCTATAGTTGAAAAAATATCGTCAGCTCAATGGTCCCCCCGGTAAGGTAATAGAAGCTGATAGGTGGACGGATGGTTGGGCGGTTAGCCACACCAATATGGACAGCAGTGAGCTTTGGAGGTGCTTATCAGTTTCAGCAGTACAGCAGGTAGTAAACTCTTTTTACAGGATACATTTCGAGGAATGTTCATTTTACGAAAGCTGGTAGTTCAGTGCATAAGAAAACGCCTTCCATACTGCAGTCGTGGTTCGAATGCGATCATGCACCTCTAGATTTTTAAACTATGTGCAGTGGATATCTCTATCATTAGGTCGGTGGTGAGGTAAAACATCATGACGAAACCTGCACGTCAATATTTGAGATAATGATTCTGGACGTGTTGCTGTGATCCAGTTGGTCTGATTCTGTGTCAGGGTTGCGTAGGTCAGACAGCAGTCGCTTCATTATAAGTACCAGACTTTTCCATAAGACCAGACCATCATGGTCCAAGCGTTCATCTCCAAAGCAACAGTTTTGGATGCAACTGAAAAATATGCGCTAAGATGAGGAATCTCTAGTTATAACTAGCGACACCAATCGATTTAAATTGTTAGCTACTAAATCAGATCTACTTTCGGAGAGGTAAACTCTAAGCAAACATTTATACTATTTATTTAATAATTGTGCACTACTTTTGATCTGTTGTTACACTCGAAATTTAAAAAAAAAGTTCAGTATAAGTATTAACTAAATAGTATAAGTATTTCCGAGAGGTTGCAGCTTCGAAATCGTTAAAAAGATATCCGGTTTAATTGCTAGCAATTTAAATCAATTTGCGTTGCTAGTGTTCTCTACCCGTCACCTTCCACCTTATCATAAATCACGATCTAAAATTATTACTGTACTAAAGCTCATGTCATCCCGTTCCAACACGCAATGTTAAAAGGGGCTGGCATGAATTTTCTTCCGGGACTATGCTTAGTTCGCGTTTTGTAATAACAGGGCTTAAGTTTACAGAACAGCACTCGTCGAAACTCACTCTTACCGAGGTGTCGTAAAAGGCGACTAATGTAAAGCTGCTGGCATGATCATCAGCACCCAGAGAAGGAAAACTCTGCATTTATATCAAAACCCTCGCCAACCCGTCTGCCAAGCGTGGTGAGTATGGCAATTACCCCTTATGTGATTGAGGGAGGCCCGTGCCCCAGCAGTGGGGACTTAAATGGGCTGATGATGATGACTCGTCGAAACATTATTTGTTCTCTACTGGGTATTTTTATAGTGTGCAACGATTCTGCTGCAGTATCTTGAGCATCATACCAAGAGTTATGAAATTTAATAAAACGGTAGAATAGGAAGCTTTGAAATTTCTTTATGTGTTGGTAGCATTCAAATATTTGAAGGTGACTCCAAATAGGTTACGAAGAGATGGTACTGGATTGTTATGTGAATGAGTTAAAATCTCTTATTCATCATCATCAGCAACCCACACTCGTCCACTGCTGGACATAGGTCTCCCCTAATGCACGCCATTGCTCCCGATTTTCGGCCACTCTCATCCAGCCCACACCAGCCAGCTTCCGAATGTCATCATCCCATCTTGTCGCAGGGCGTCCTACACTACGCTTACCGAGTCGCGGTCTCCACTCAAGGGCTTTACGGCTCCAACGGCTGTCAGTTCTGCGGCTAATATGACCAGCCCACTGCCACTTCAGTTTGCTAAAATCTCTTATTATCTTGAATTAATTCCTACCGACTAAAGAACTAAAGAAACCGGAGGCCTAATCCTAGGGATAGCGGGTTAATAAGGTTGGCAGCGCACTTATGACTCCACTGGTGTCGCGGGTGTCTATCTATGGGCGGCGGCAAATTGCAAAAAATTATTGATTCTTGCTAAAAGTGGCCGCGTTGGCGGTCAAAGCGGCCACTTTTAGCAAGAATCAATTATTTGAGTACAAAAACGTACCCAACATTTGTGCATGGTTATTTAATAAATAGTAAGTGTTTGCCGAGAGGTTGTAACCCCGAAATTGGTTAAAATTAGATCCGGTTTAGTAGCTAAAAATTAAAATCGATTGGCGTCGCTAGTGTGCCCTACCCGTCATCTTAAGTAACTAGTCTGGGTTATATTGAGGGGTTTCCATTGATAATTGAGTAATAAACTTGACTGAGAGCGAAAGAGAGGCAATGGAAACGAATGTTACGCTGTTCGAATCCGAGCACGCAAATAACAGAATTAATCTGACGTGGAAAAAATACTGGCTCCTTAAAGAAATCTGAAAAAACATCGAAGTACCCCTCAAATGAAAAAGATAAATATTTGATACTTGCATTCTACCCACAATGACATACGGATGCCAAACACGGCGTTTAAGGTGACGGATAGGGCACACTAGCGACGCCAATCGATTTTAATTTTTCACTACTAAACTGGATCTATTTTAAACAATTTCGGGGTTACAACCTCTTGGCAAACACTTATTACTATTTATTAAATAGCCATGCACAAATGTCGGGTCCGTTTTTGTACGCGAAAAATTGATTCTAATTCCATTTAAGGGGTACTTTGATGTTTTTTCAGATTTCTTTAAGGAGCCAGTATTTTTTCCACGCCAGATTAATTCTGTTATTTGCGTGCTCGGATTCGAACAGCGTAACATTAGTTTCCATTGCCTCTCTTTCGCTGCCGCTCCCAGTCAAGTTTATAACTCAATTATCAATAAAAACCCCTTAATATAACTCAGACTAGTTACTTAATAAATTAAAATAATTGTGTTTGAACTTTAGCGCACTGTTCATTTAGTTTCAAACAATCGTCACCTCTAGTAAACAACTGAGTACCCAAGAACTTTAGTCATTATACTTTTCTGGAATCTGTCTAGTTTCAGAACTTGAATATTCAGCACGCTACTCCGGAACTTTTTAGCTCTACTGTCGTAGGAGATAAGGTTGAAAATGAAGTGGGTTCCATTAGCGCTGACCGTTAAACTATTGCGAACTAATTTATCAAAACGTTCCAGTTTGTTTGCAGAGCTCTTGTCTATATAAAATGGTAGATTTGATGTAAAATGGACGTTAAGACCAGTACAATGAGCTGAAATTAATCTGAGTCACTTAGGGTCATGGTAAAAATTATTGAGCTATAGTGAGTTCCCTAAGTTTTTTAAAACTATGGAGCCTAATGTGGAGTGGAGTCGAATTGTGTGGAGAGATAAAGTAAATTCGCAGTCCAAAATCGTAATAATGATTAATTTACAGATTCCTAACTATTTATACAAATTAAAATCTACCAACTTATTGGCTAAAACATTTATAGATCACAACACATGATTTTTGTCCAATGAGAAATAATCATTTAAGGTGACGGGTAGGGCACACTAGCGACGCCAATCGATTTTTGTTTTTAGCTACTAAACCGGATGAATTTTCAACAATTTTGGGGTTACAATCTCTCGGTAAACACTTATACTATTTATTAAATAACCACGCATAAATGTTGGGTCCGTTTTTGGCGAGAAATTGATTCACGCCAAAAGCGGCCACTTTTGGCGGTAATCCAAAATTCAAGTGCAAAAGTGGACCAAACAGTTAACTTTAAGTATTAAATAAATAGTATAGGTGTTTGTCGAGAGATTGTAACCCCGAAATTGTTTAAAATAGATCCGGATTAGTACCTAAAAATCAAAATCAATTGGCGTCGCTAGTGTGCCCTAGCCGTCACCTTAAGTTGGTTTCGGGGGTAGCGTAGTATTTGGAGGGCCACGGAGTGACAGAGAGGGCGCGCTCGGAACTCTCGCACCGAAGTGATAAAAGCGCGCGCGCCTACGGTGCTCGCCAGTCTTGTATAAGGCAGCGTGTTACGAAAGTCCTTGTAAACAGACGATCGTGCTGAGTGCGATATTTGTGGTGCTAGTGTAAGTGACGTCATCGTGCGAGTGAAATGGCGTAATAGTTCGGCGTCTTCTATTTTTGTGTCTTGCGGTGTGATGCGAAGTGTCGTTCCAGAAGTTCTTCGGACCATTGCGTTGTAGCACCACGAGACATCAACGCGGCTTTCATAGTGCGGTGCCATCGCTCGACTTGGCCGTTCGCTTGAGTACTATCCTCAAGCGAACGGCCAAGGCGAGCGTAGTGCATATGCGAATGATGCCAAACTTCTTCATCAGCGCGTTAAACAGTGCAGACTCAAATTGGCGGCCTTGGTCTGTAGTTATGTGTAGAGAGGGCAGCCAAATCGTACAATCCAGTTTTTGTAGAGTGCTTGAGCGATGATGTCCGCTGTTATGTCTCGTACTGGGATTGTCTCGGGCAATCTGGTGCAAGCGGTTGATGATGGTCACGCAGTATCGATCGAAAAGTCGTTCGATAGCCGTAAAGGACCGAAAATATCCTTTCTTTACGTGATAGGTGGCATACGAGCAGATGTATTAACTGATGGTAAATTATTGCCGCAGCCCATGGACACTCGCAACACCAGTAGAGACACAAATGGTCTGCCAACCTTGAAAACTTCTTCCTTCGGATTGGGCCTCCCGTACCCTCATTCACGCAGCGAAACACAGCACAGACGCTGCTTCACATCGATCAAATGGGCCGGCACTCATGCCAAAGCGTGGCTCTCCCACGGTCAAAACTTCCCTACTTTAAATCCCATGGTAACATTTCCTTCCAATGACAATCACAAATTTTATTCCCAAAAATTGGACACAAAAGCCAATTGTGGCACTTCCCATAAATTCGTCCTACTTTGGCATACTTTCCGTCAAACAATTTCCCCTACCTTGATTCACCCCATGATAAGGCGCAGAAAAAGCCACACGCCTTGGAAATCCACTTTATTTGGTTTCCAACCGTTTTCCTCATATCTTCTACATGTACTCACAATTTGTTATAAAAAGGCAGAGTATTTTGATCAAAACGATGAAAACAGCTCGTGCACATTTGTTGAATACAAACAGAACAAAAACCCAGAGGCTATCTAATGAGTGGAAGGGCACTTAATCTGGCGCTAGAATGATTTTTTTTTTGTTTTTATTTTATGTTGTAACTAGACTGCGCCCGCGGCGTTACTCACACAGTTTTAGTCTTTATTACAAAAGTCTACATTTAGACTTCAAACCCGCGAAACTACCCCTTAGGGGTTTGATATTAAAAAGTCCCTTTATTTTTAAAAACCCATGGCCAAATAAAAGTTTTGAGTTACTTATTTTACTAATTAGCAAACCCCTATACTGCTTTTCACCCCCTATTTTACCCCCTCATAAGGGTGATTTTCCAAAAACATTTAAGTAAACTTTATTTTATTTCAAATTATACGTATGGATACAAATTTTCACTATCCTAACATCAAAGAGGACGAATTTCTATACAAACTTCAAACCCTCTTTTCACCCCCTCTTAAGGAAGTAACATTTTTTTTAAAATTTAACCCTTAGGTTAAATTTCCAAAAATGTTAAAACAACTTGTTTTGGTTTAAAATAAGGAGAACGAAAAGCGATTTTCAAGATTCTTACATTAAAATGGCAAACCCCCATACTGCATTTCACCCCCTATTTTACCCCCTTCAAGGGTGATTTAAAAAAAATTAAGGTTACTTTTTATTTTCATTTATTAGTCTCAATACAAATTTTCACATTCCTATCATCAAAGATGGCGGACTTTCCTACAAACTTTTAACCCCCTTATTACCCCTTTAAGGGTTGAATTTTCGAAAATCCCTTCTTAGTGCTCACTTTCACTATTAAGGTAATCTCCGTTCCAAATTTCAAGTTTCTAGGGTAAGTAGTTTAGGCTGTGCGTGCATTCTTAGTCACTTAATAGCTTAGGCCAATTTATTGATCCGTTGTTACCTTTTGGTTAAATTAACTATTATTAACTGTCTAACCAATAGTCAAAGTGACGGCATCAAAGTGACATAATTCCTTGTAATATAACTATTGGTTTAGCTAATTATTGCTCATAAAACACATTTCAGCGATATTTTACCATTGCTTAGTTTTTTTAGTTTTGAGTGACTAAGAGCCGATTTTATGATCCGTATATTTGAATAACACTGACTTTCAAAAGTTTGTTTAAGTTTTTCTGAGATCATCCTTTCATTTACAATCTATCTATCTCGGAGTTAGATCAATGTTTACCATTACCATACCATACCATAAGCATACCATCAGCGATACCATTGGGGTCACAAGTGCGCTGACAACCTTTAATCCCCCCCTTTTCCCAGGATTGGGCCTCCGGTACCCTCACTCACGCAGCGAAACACAGCACAGTGCTGTTTCACGGCGGTTTTCTGTGAGACCTGTACGTTTTTGATAGTTTCTCAATCTATGGATACCTACAGTTCTTAAGGTATACATTCTGAACATAACTACTGATCTAGTTAAATCCAAGCTAAAAAATATTTTGCTCGACCTAGGATTTGAAACCAGGATCTCCAAACCGTGCTTCAAAAGTGTGTCCGAGGAGTTACATTGGCGGCAACATCAGCTCTTCAAAAGGATAAAGCGATTCAAACTGTGGGTATTCGACACAAGTGTTTCAGTGCAACAAGATTAGTGCTCGGAAACCAGGAACGACTGTCCAGCCGTCCATTATGTCGCTGTTACTACACTGAAGCGATCAGAGATAGGGCTACTACAAATACTGTAGATGAACCGAAGATGACCCGTTTGGATCAATGGTAGTGAACGCTGCCTCTGGTGCAAGAATTGCAGGTTCGATTCCCGTACAGCACGAACATTTGTGTGCATAAACATATCTATTTGTATTGGTCTGGGTGTTTTCTATGTATTATAAGTATGTATTTACAAAAGAAAAGTATATATTTGTAATTCCGCTGTTGGTTCTGATATCCGTAACACAGGTGCTTGAGCTACCTATCTCGGAGTCACATCAATGTATGTGATGTGGTTAAATTAAAAAAAAATAGTAGAAACAATTTTTTTAGTATTCTCTTTGTTCTTTTTTAGAATTCTGTAGCCAAATGGCACAAAACGGAACCCTTATAGATTCGTCATGTCTGACCGTCTGTCCGTCCGTATGTTACAGCCACTTTTCTCCGAAACTATAAGAACTATACTATTGAAACTTAGTAAATTGATGTATTTTGTTAACCGCATTACGATTTTTACATAAAATTTGGAAAAAATAAAAAAAATGGAGGGGTCTCCATACTTGAAACTGAAACTCAAATTTATTTTTTCATCAAACCTATACTTTTGGGGTATCTATGGATAGGTCATAAAAATAGGTAGGTAGAGGTTTATAGCATCATTTTTTTCTTAACACAATACTTTGCGCAAGAGACGCTCCCAAAGTGTTAAAATTATGATCTGTGTTGTTTGTCTTCACGGTATAGTAACAACGGACTCCCATTAACTGGAAAAAGAAATATAACTGTATCACACTGGCAGTAAGAAAAGAATTTTCTGTTTTTTTTTTTTTGGGCAGACACACATATTTATTTCTGAGATACAACGGGTTGATGACTTACCGCAGGTTATAACATGCAGGCTAGCATTGACTGACCGTAGCGACGTTCCATTTTATTTACTTGTATCTTTTTATTACACACTGACTTGTAGGCACTGCTTGCATCTAATCCGCACCTCACATAAATAAATACATACAATCTCCTATATCACATGACAGTTTCATAATGTTCATTTCGTTTTATTTTATTTCATTGAATGCTATTGGTGGTTGTTGCTATGGGTTGGGCGACCATTGCGCATCCAGTTGCAGTGCAGACTGATCCCGCATTCATCATCGATGCCTCGTCCGGTAGCAATGGGTCGATATAGGTACTTAACTATAGGTGCATAATAACTGTATGCGCGCGCTAGAAGTTGTTTTGATTTGTTAGCCGTAATAATTTTATATTTAAACTGTAGATACCCACACTCCTATTTATTCATTATAATAATTTAATAGTATGTATCTCATTATGTATCTCAGTATGTACCTCAGTATGTATCTCATTATTATTTGATATTTTCTTCTTAGTAGATATATATACTCACATTACACATACACGTTAGGTACACAAAATACACTAGACAAGCGTCCGTGGCACTCATTCAGCTGGTCTCACTGAAAACCAGCGTCATGGCCTTTGTCTGGGCTGTGACATAAGCTGAGTGAGGGCCATTTATACTAGACGTCATAACACATCATTATATTCATTTGGCACTGTCTGGACATGATTGAATATAGTTTTGGTTTTTTTTTTTCCTTTTGTTTTATTTTTATGTATTTTTGATTGTTTTATGTTTTGTTTTCTGTTTGTACCAAATTGTGTTCTGTTTATAATTGCTATATGTTCTGTGTTGTGATGTCTATAATAATAAATATTTTCTTTCTTTCTTTCTTTCTTAAATTAATGAATTATAAAACTAAAAAAAATATTTGATGTACATAATCATGAAAATTAACAACGAAAATTGGTTTGAACTAGATATAGATATTTGTGTGCATGAACATATCTGTTTGTATTGGTCTGGGTGTTATCTATGTATTATAAGTATGTATTTACAAAAGAAAAGTATTAAATGTATATATTTGTAATCCCACTGTTGATTCTGATATCCGTAACACAGGTGCTTGAGCTACCTATCTCGGAGTCAGATCAATGTATGTGATGTTGTGAAATATTTATACTACTACTATTACTATTATTATTATTTTATTACTATGCTTGAAAAAAAAATTAGAGCTTAAAATATTGACTTAGGTCAGCTAATCCTTTTGAAAGAAAAAGAAAGAAAGAAAAAACATTAAAACCATCACTACATTCACAGCACAGAGAGCAACATAACAGAACATAGAACAAGTTTACAGTATTACAAGTACCTACGATACAATTACACGTGACACGACATAGTTACAAGGAAGATAAGTAGTAGATATACAAGAAGAGGTGTGAGTGTGTGTGGTCAATCAGGTCCCAACCTCAGCATTTGCTGCTACGGCATTATCTGCATGCCGCATAAAATGCCTTTCTATCATAGATCACAGATCGATCGTAATTAATAAATATCGATCGAATCGATGGATTAGTTGTATTTGGATTTGTTGACTGACCGGATGGCGCAATTGGTAGTGACCCTGCCTCTTACGCCAAAGGTCGTGGGTTCGATCCCCACCCTGGATAAACATTCGTGCGATGAACACTTGCGTTTGTTCGGTGTCTGGGTGTAATATATGTATTTAAGTATATATTTGTGGTCCTCTGTTGTCTGATATCTGTAACACAAGTGCTTAAGCTACTTAGTACGGAATCAGGTCAACGTATGAGATGTTGTGAGAATTATTATTATTAATATTATTATGATATTTTTGGAAAGCGGATACCTGTATTCATAATTTACGCACGTGTCATGACACGAAGTTTTTTTTTCCACAATTTATTATGACGGTCTCATGTTCTTGTACATAGAGACTCGTTTTTTTTGCGTTGGGGGAATGCCGCCAGCCCGATGATGCAATGGGCTAACGTCGCCTTTCGGGGCACCTTGTATGTTACCGTCTGCTGGGGGGCGGACGGGTTATGTCGGGCTCTCCTCCAGTAAAAGTGAAGGCCTACCGAATATAGACACACCAAGTTAGTCAGCGTTTTCTATGTCTCCCTTATATAACTGTTTCTTTTTTGTGTTACTATATAACTATCAGTACTTGATGTGATGTGATTTTGTCTCAATTTATTTAGTTACTAGTGGCTCACCCTCATTTCGTTTCAGGACATTGGTTTCCACTGTATACCAAGAGATGGCGCCAGATATCGATTACATCGCGCAAGCAATTCGTGTTTTCATATTACCTTTAAGTAGGATTGATTTACCTTTTTATAAATAGTATAGATTATTATTTAACACAAGTCGCAAGTGTATTTGTGGAACAAGATTAGTGCTCGCAAACCAGGAACGACTGTCCGTTCGTTCATTATGTCGCTGTTACTACACTCAAGCGATCAGAGATATAGGGCTACTACTAAGCGGTTCTTTTTAACCAACTTCAAAAAAAGGAGGAGGTTCTCAATTCGACTCGTATTTTTTTTGTGATAAGTGGTAGACAAGCAGACGAGTCATAGGAGGATAAGCGATTGCTGCCGCTTATGGACACCCGCAACACCAATGGAGTCACAAGCGCGCTGCTAACCTTAACTCTTAATCGGATATGAGTCAATGAAAAATTTCATTGGTTTTCGCTCTTATGTCATTACACATAAGGTTCAAAATCTAGTGGCAACTATTCTTTCACTGTCCGAGTAAACGTCAAAATTCCATTTTGCCTGGATTGAGCCTCCACTACCCTCACTTGCTCGACAAATATAGGCGCTGTTTCATCCCGTTTTCTATGTGAGGCCTGGGCTACATTGTTCTGAGTGATATCATACTCAGAACAATGTAGCCCATTTATGCCTTAGCGTGGCTCCTCAACGGACAAAATTATTGTTGATAAGCTTGTCTATTTAAAAAGTTATTCAATCATGTGGCCTCTCAAAAATTACCTATCTCAACGGGACCTGTTCCATAAACGTCTAATAACGAATCTACCAATGGCATCGATTAGAAGTGTGATTATTTTTTACTATGGATGTATTTAAGTCAGCTATGCCATTCTAACATCAATCGACAATCGATTTAATTAGTTTTTTTATTGGCAAAGTATGGCTTAAAGTTTTGTTCATCATCATCATCAGCCCATTTAAGTCCCCACTGCTGGGGCACCGGCCTCCCTCAATCACATGAGGGGTAATTACCATACTCACCACGCTTGGCAGACGGGTTGGCGAGGGTTTTGATGTAAATGCAGAGTTCCTTCTTTGGGTGCTGATGATCATGCCAGCAGCTTTACCTTAGTCGCCTTTTACGACACCTCGGTGTACGCCGTGTGGTCCCGGCAGAGTAGAGGTACCTACATTGCATACGTACGAAAGAGCACGTAAGTTTTTTTTTTCATTCCATTTGTTTTATTTTTGTTTAATTTTGTCAACCCTGTACTCAATGCGATTACCGAAGTCACATCGGATCCAGCACCGCTACACTTGAAGTAGGAATCTCGACCTTACTGCCTGGAATTAGGAACAAGTGTCATTTATTTCAATTAATCGAGTTGCTTTGACGTCCCGCAGTTCGGTCAATGAAGCCTTTTTTGTGTTGAATACAAACCTTGGATGTTATGCGGAATGGAAGATTTGTAAGTAAAAGTGTAGAAGGGTATGAATTGACATGATTTATTTTATATTTATTATTCGGAAAAACAACAACTGTCTTAAAACTAACAATAACAGAAAAAAATAAATTGACTTTTTCAAAAATCGTTAACATTGTAATTAGGTAGGTATATTCTAAAAATAAAAGCGTCTTGTAATATTCGTAAATAAATAGTGAAAACGATTTAATCGCCAAAAATAAAACAAAAAACATTTTTAGACTCCTCATTTATCCAAAAACGATCAAGTGCTTTTATATTGTGTTTTTTATTTCAAATATGAAGTAATAAATAAAAATTAATAATAATTAAATAATTATGGTCGTTTAAAGTATAAAGTTATCATTGTGTTTCGTTCGTTCAAAGGTTCAATAAATATTTGTTAGCTAAAACGGTTTTATAGAGCAGTTTTGACGTTTGAAACAAAATTTTCGAAAGATAATGAAAACTGCACTTTTTAGCACCATTTTAATTTACAAAGGTTTAACATACATTTATGAATAAAAACTTAAAAATAAAAGCGTGTTTAAATAATTTAACCGTAATTAGTTAAAACGATACAATCGGTAAAAAATAAAACAAAAAACAAGCATTTTTAGATAGCTATTTATTCATAAAGGAACGAATGTTTTCATATTCACACATTTATTTATTTAGAATATTTTCATTATATAACTGTGTATTTACCTCCCTATCGTCTGTTCTCGTACTCACCTTTGTCTGTAGTTTTAATGTGTCAATGTTACCTATGTTTTCTAATGAGTGTTCATTGTTAAATTATTTATTGTGTACGACCCGATTGGAACAGTGGTAGTGCACGCTGCCTCTGATACAAGGGTTGCGGGTTCGATCCCTGCACAGTGCAAACATTTGTGTGCATGAACATGTTTGTTTGTATTGGTCTGGGTGTTTGCTATATTATAAGTATGTATTTACAAAAGAAAAGTATTATATGTATTTATTTGTAATCCCACTGTTGATTCTGATATCCGTAACACAGGTGCTTGAGCTACCTAACTCGGAGTCAGATCAATGTATGTGATGTTGAGAAATATTTATTTATTATTATTATTTATTATTATTGTGATGGTCAATAAAATGTTTCTTTTGTTTTCTTTCTTTTCTTTATATATGCTTTTTTATTAAAGTATGAACTTATGGTTGTTTAAAATATGAAGTTATCATTGTGTTTTGTCAAAGGCATATCCCACGCGTGAGCTATTAAAGGGCTTTACTCATAAACGTTCATTAAACCTTTGCTAGCTAAAACGGTGTTTACGGTATTATAGAGCAGTTTTCAGATTTGAAACAAAAAAAAAACCTCTTATAACACCGTTTTAGTTAGCAAAGGTTCAACAAACATTTATGAATAAAACCCTAATTTTTTTCTAAAAGTAAGCGCCGAAATTCTATAAATCTCGATAGACCCATTGAAATTCACCGCGCGCTTTGGTGGATTAGAGAATCAATCGTCAGTCCGTGTCGCCAGCATTCAGAATCACGTATTGAGACTTCAAGGTACAGTCAACAGCAAAAGTAGATGCACCCTGTTCGCTCTTACGCTCCACGGAATAAGAACTACAAACTTCAAAATATGTCAGCTACTTCTGCTGTTGACTGAACTACGATGGCGCTGGCTTACATTGCTATTACGTTTGAATAAATAGATATTCTCTATTGCTCAGAAACAAAATACAGGTATGGTACAAATGTCAGAATTATAATTCTGTTAAATATATTTGAGGGTGTTAAAAATCCTTGCAGAATTTTATTACGCGTTCATAGCTCATGCACGCTAGAGCGATAGCTCAGTGGATTAGAACGTGCGCCTTCTTAACACGAGGCCATAGGTTCGATTTCTCTGGATTTTGGAAATCTATATGCATAAGCCCTGCCAACATCCTGCCTGCAAGGAATTGGATGTTGGCAGGAAAACTGCCAAATAGAAGTGGAAATGCGCGTGCCACATTTGTCGAATGGAACCGAACATATGGATACACTTTAAAAAAAATCTTTTCGCCATAATCAATTTAAATCACTTGGTGGCGCTAGTATCGTCGCCTTAAGTATGCGGTTTGGAGTGTGTGATTGCTGCATTCAGCTTCTAAAAAGCGTCTTTAATGGCCATTTAACGTCTATGGTTGGCCAATCATAGACGTTAAATGTAGCCCGTGTGCTGTGGCTCTAAGAATCGATTAGACTACTCTTAATCCGATATTTAAATCATGATGATTTGTTAAGAATACCAGCGCTATAAAATAGCGCTGTCTTTATACACCGTTATATTTTTATCCTTTAGATCCTAAAAACATCATAATAGGTATAGTGAATTGTTAGATCAACAAAAAGTGAAAAAAAGTATCAGCTATTCCATACAAAATAAAATATCCAGCCGGCAATGATGTATTAAACAGCTGATTTTTTTTCGCCTATTTTGTTGATCTAATATGAATGAATGAATAAAACATTTATTGGCACAAAGAACAACACATACAATAAACAATAAAAAAAAACAACCAGTATTAACAAAATAAAAAGAACATTATATTGTGTTCTTTTTTTAAAAAAAGGTTAAGATTGTGCCAATAGGCGCCCGCTCAGCAATAGTCGCGCCGTGTCATTGCTGACACGTCGCGACGCTGATATGCTAGGTAAATGAATTGTGTACTATTTAATTGTGTAAATTATTCAAATTACTAAATTGTTTGTTTCCCAAATAAATAAATAAATAAATACACGATACCTATCATGAGGTTTTCGAGAGGTTAACGATAAAAAAATTGCGGTGTATACAAATCTGTTGTTATACCATAGATTTATCTATGGATAAAGATTTGTCGAAGCCTAAGCGTTCAAAAAACGCTAATCTGAAAAGTTTTCGAGGTGTGAAAATTGCAGGTAACCACCGCCACTGAAATTGGAAGGCAAACGCAATTTTCACGGCGGGAAGACGGCGTTTTTCAAACATAAAATGTTATGAGATTTAAAGTTTGACGGCGAGACGGCGTAAACTGAGTGCAGTTACAGTAAGAGATTGTCTAACTATTTAACTTTACCTCGTAATGTCGGTTAGTACCTACTCAATTAGTAGTTTATGTAAGACTAGCGACCTACCCTGACTTTGCACGGGTATCATACAGGGTGTATCTGTGAAAATCTACATCCCTTTAACCACGTGTTCTAATAACCAATGGATGTAGTAAGGAATGGAACAACTTGCCGGCTTCTGTATTCCCAGAGAGCTACAATTTGGGTGTCTTTAAGTCGAGAGTGAATAGGCTTCTTCTGGGTAAGCACGCTACATCTTAGACCTTATTGTCACTTTCCATCAGGTGAAATGAGGTCAAGTGCAAACCCATTTAATATATAAAAAAAAACATTATTAAAAACATTTGTTCTATCACTTTTGGAAATTCGCATGAAAAAATTAATGAATGAATAAATATGCTTTTATTGCACTCAAAGTACAGTATGAAAACTGAATACTAGGTATGACAGAATATGTACAACGGCGTACGAAGGCGGCCTTATTACTTTAAGCAATCTCTTCCAGGCAACCTTTGGGTAAAGGACACTTGATGGAGGAAAAATTTCAACTTTCCATACAAAGTCGGTCACGTGACTTGGTCATTTTGAATGGGGAGGTGAAAAAATTTTTCGATGAATTTCGAAAAGTCGTTGAACAAATGTTGTTCAGAATGGTACCAACCAAGAACACGTGGTTAAAGGGATGTAAATGTTCACAGATACACCCTGTATTACTGATGTAGGTATTATATTATTGTAAATATAAATCTTCCTTTTGATTCACGCTATATATTAAAACAAACTGCATCAAAATTCGTTGCATAGTTTTAAAGATCTAAACATATGTACATATGGACAGACAGTGAAAGCGACTATAAAGTGAAAAATGAATTTCATTAAAATTAAGTCAGAAGATTCTACATCCATACCATACCATTCTTTATAATAAAAATGTAAAAAAACCGGCCGAGTGCGAGTCGGACCGCCCATGAAGGGTTCCGTAGCAGCAAGTAAGATATATGGAAGGTAAATTGCGGTTTACGGTTTATAACGTATTAAAAAAACCTACTCACTATATCTAGTTCAAACCAATTTTCTTTGTTAGTTTTTATGATTATGGATATCATATATTTTTTTTAGTTTTATAATTCATTTATCATAGAAGTTAGGGGTGTTGGGGGCACACAATTTAACTATTTGGGAGCGTCTCTTGCGCAAAGTGTTGTGTTTAGAAAAAAATGATGTTAAAAACAAAATACATCTATTTACCAAGTTTCAATAGAACAGTTCTTATAGTTTCGGAGAAAAGTGGCTGTGACATACGAACGGACTCACAGATGGACAGACATGACGAATCTATAAGGGTTCCGTTTGTTGCCCTTTGGCTACGGAACCCTAAAAAACAGCGTCTGTTCATTGAATAAACTTATCTCAAAATGAATGATGAATCAATGAGTTGAATGGAACTCTTATGGAATGGAATGAAATGTTGTCATATCTGATGAGAAATCTTAGAAGAGACTAGAACAAATAAAGAAAGATGCACATAGTTAATACTAGCGTTTATCCGCAGTTTCGCTCGCATGGAATCCGGTTTACCACAAAACTATTTTTATACAGAATCTTATGACTTATCTTTAAAACAAAGAGTATGAAAAAACTTTCACGGGAAAATACTTCTAAATCAACTGCATTTCATACAAGCGAAGTTACGAGCGGCCTAATATAAAGTACAATGTGATAAACTTAGCTTGACAATTCTGGAATGTAGCTTTTCCAGATAGTTTTTTTTTTAATTAGGCTATAGCGTACCACTGCTGAGCAAAGGCCTCCCCCAAATTCTTCCATTGATCCCTGTCCAATTACTTACTTACCAATCTTGCACATACTTGTAAAAATCGTCACACCATCTTTGTCCTACCCCGTAGTCAATGGGTGACAATTTTTGTCCATCTTTCGGCCCATTCTGCACACATGACCCGCCCAATCCCATTTCAGTCTTGCAGCTTTTCGATCGACATCTACGATTCCAGTCTTGGAGCGTATGTCAGAATGCTGCGCTCCATGGCTGTTCCAAATAGTATCAACTCAAAGACATTTTTAAGCTCAATACATTATACATCCTCCCAAGAATCTATTACATAGATTGCGAAAGCCGTCTACAATTTCCCGCACAGAATTTGTAGGCGAAATAAAATAAATATACGTATGAATCATAATATTTTAGTATTTCAGACTAAAGGTATCTGCGGATATAATCCTGAGCGCACTCTCATACCGGCTGCTTTTAATGCTATTTCGTATACGTAAGGTAAGGACTCAGTCACCCGGGATTTAAGATTTCTTCAGACGGAGATCTATTTGATAGGTTGTGAAAGGGGCAGAGCGAGTTGCCTGATATGATTCGATAAGATGAATTTAATAACCTTACCAAACCACCAAATGAAAATATGTAATTGAATTTTACTGTACGTACTAAATAAAAAATAATTGATGTTTTCAAATAATCCTTTTTTATATTACGTCAAGTAACTTATTGAGAGTAAGTAAGTAGTCAACAGTGGAAGTCAGTCAAAATCACAGCCACTCAATAAAACACCGGTGTTTTATCGACCTATGGATTCTACCGATACCAATTTAAACACAATCGCGGATTTGAAGACTCTATTAGGTACAAGTAACGACAGCTAACCCGACACACAAGTGTTAAAACCATACAAATACAATTCAACGATTCTTATTATAAGGACCACTTCACGATTACTTCACTGCACAAAGAAAAACCAAAAACATCCTCTTTTTTGGCCAGAAAAAGCTTTTTGCTGTATTCTGTTCAACTTCATCTACATTCATTTGGTCATCGTAGGATTCCTCCAAGAGCGATGGTAATTCAATGGATACGAACGCGCCTTCCACACAGGTGGTCGAGTTTTGAATCCGAGCATGCAGAAATGGTTTTTTCAAATCTATGTGCGTATTTCTACTATTACCATCTGTTTGGCGGTGAGGGAAAACATCGTGAAGAAACCTGCACGTTTCGGAAAAAGTTTCTGAAACGTGTAACCATGATTCAGTTGGTCTGTTTCCCCTGTTAAATGGTTGCGAAGGTCAGACGGCAGTCACTTCATTGTAATTACCAGACCCCCTCAATTCTGCATCATGCTCTAAGCGTACCCTGGGCTTCAAAGCGACAGATTTGGACGCAACCGGAAATTAAACGCTAAGATGAAGATGAAATCGTAGATTTCCTCTCAACTCTAGAGTTCAGTGTGAAGTCAAACCATCTTCAATAAAAAAAGAAACTTGTCCCACTAAGTATATAGATATTACTATGGCACCAACGAAACGTTATGGCAACGATATGGCCGAAACGTGGCCGCTTACAATGTGCCGATTAAGGAGGATCAAAGTCACCCAGAGAGCAATGGAGAGGGCTATGCTCGGAGTCTCCCTGCGTGATCGTATAAGAAATGATGAGATCCACAGGAGAACTAAGGTCACAGACGTAGCTCAAAGGATTGCATGCCTCAACTGGCAATGGGCAGGGCACATAGCGAGGAGAACATACGGCCGTTGGGGCGGAAAGGTGGAGGCCACGTACAGGAAGTCGCAGCCGTGGCAGGCCTCCTACAAGGTAGACCGACGATCTGGTGAAGATCGCGGGAATCCATTGGATGCGGGCGGCACAGGACCGATCTGTGTGGAGAACATTGGGGGAGGCCTATGTCCAGCATTGTACGTCTATTGGCTGAAATGATGATGATGATGGCACCAAAGCTGTAGGGTTAATATTCTTTGTTTTATTTGTGTTCAAAAATCAACATCTTCATAAATTTTAGAAAATTTACTATTTTATTTTCTGTGTGCCAAATCTTGACATTGAACATCAGGGGGACAAGTCCTAATATAACACAGCAGCATTAATTTTTTTTGGCCCTTACAGTTCTGGACTAAAATTATGAAAGTCCTTTGTACACTAAACCATTAAATACTAATTCAAAACCTTTGAATTGCATCTGCCTACGCAGAGTGTTTGAGTTCAAACCCCCAAAATCAACTAGGAGGTTGTTGATTTTCCAAACAAATTTCCAACTTATTGAATCTAACTTCTGCAAGTCAGATTTAAAAAGCCAATGTGAACGCAGCTCAGGTTGTTTAGAGTATGCAAACATTTGCAAACACTACCAAAATCATAATACTGCATATCGAAATACTCCACATAACTGGATAATAATATTTTAAGCTTCTTAGAAAATGTAACGAATATATATATATATAAATAATACACTCTTTTGCAAAAAAAAACAGGCGGTTTTGATTTCTTTTTGAAAACAATATGGTACAAAAATTGACTTACAACCTATGCGGATAAAGAATGGGATCAGAAATGGCGGCGCATCTATTCACTTCTCGCTCGCACACTATTTGCGTCTATACACGCACTCGTGGGGTGTGAGTTACGCACGGGTAGTAAGTTTTCTTTATGTATTACTGGCCGGTAATATAATTAAGAAAACTTAAAAATCCTTTTTTGATTAAAAATGAGCCGTGATGCCAGAAATGAACATTCGAAATTCAAATTTTTGACTGATCTTATTTTGAAAAGAATACCAATTTTTTTGCACAATTTCTGGCGGGCATCAACGAAAGTTGCTGTTGTCTTTGAATAAGTTTAAGGCTTGGCTTATTGGTTTCGATGAATTAACTGCTTTTATAGGCATTTAAAATTATTATTTTTCAGTGCTTAGTTGTCAGCATGATGGCAGATAAAATTGTAAGAGCCAGGAAAATTATTGCGATGCTTGAAGAGGGCTGTAGCCAATGTTTTGTGGCTGAAAGGCTAAATGTAAGTCGTTCAACATACCAAAGAACCTGACAGCGCTATCAAGAGACGGGTTCCATGTAAAGGTCTGGATCTGGAAGAAAGTCATCCACTGAACAATCGTTGAGCTGATGATCGTTTTCTGGTGAGTCAAGCTTTGAGAAATCGCAAATGAAAGAAAAAACTTTGAAGAAATATCAAGAACAACTTTGAAGACGTAAGAAATGTGCAAGTTAGTCTATGGACGTTCAGAAGGAGGCTTCTAGCTGCCAACTTACACAGATGTCGCCCCGCGCGCGGTCCCAAATTACTCCGTGAGCACCGTGTTGCCAGACTTCACGTTGCTCAAAATTGTGTATCATGGACTCAAGAGGATTGGGATAGGTTATTGTTCTCTGATTAAGCCAGCTTATCATTTTATGGTGAAGACCGACGTCCGCGAGTACTGCGAAGACCAGGGGAGCGTTATGCAGAGGTCTGTTTTGAAAAAGTAACGCTTTACAGTGGGGGATCTTTTATGTTTTGGGCTGGAATATACTCTTTAGATCGTACAAAGTTAGTCTTTATCGAAAACGGCACATTAAATGCACATCGCTACGTGACGGAAATTCTTTTAACTTATGTACAACCTACATTAGCCTTTCTTGGCGAAAATTCGATTTTTATGTATGATAACGCTCGTGCCCACCGATCAGGCGATGTAGGCTTACATGCTGGAGGTCTGAATCCGTCGTTTGGATTGGCCAGCTCGAAGTCCCGACCTCAATCCTATTGAGCATGTTTGGGACGTTCTCAAGCGACGAGTGAGACCAGTGCAGCCGGCTCCGAAAACCATAACAGAGCTAAAAAATGCGATCACGGCGGAGTGGGAACGTATTCCTCAGGAAACCATATGGGGTATTATGGACAGCATGCCCAGGCGAATGTAAGCTGTGATTTCAGCAAGAGGGGGTAACACTCTATAAAAGCGAATTTAAATTGTGAAAAAAATGTTTTACTTCAAAACATTGAAAAGATCAATTTCGCTTTTCATTTTTTACTTACAGGGCAGGTAAACTAACCCTGCTTTGGTTTTCGTTTATTTTTCTTACCAATCCAGTCAAAAAATTACGCTAAATTTCACAAAACGATTCCTTGGATATTAATTTACGAACCCATAAATGTATCACTAGGTACCTAAACCACCAAACAACGTAATGATCACTACAAAATTGATTATTTGCTTAGATGGCCGTATTTTTTGCAAAGGAATATATAATATTTGCTGTTGACCTTCGGATTATGGGCAGAATTTGACTCTATTAAGTCCAAGCAAGTTGTTCACGTGACAACTCACTCTACGTACAATACCAGTATTAAAACGGTACAACTCAAAAAATCTCATATTAATTACATTTCCACAAAACAACATTTTTATACAATACATAAAAACCAGTACATAACACAAATTCAAAACCTTTACCCTCATATTACCAAAAACTACTCTGATACCGGCTTTAAGGTGACGGGTAGGGCACACTAGCGACGCTAATCGATTTTAATTTTTAGCTACTAAACCGGACCTATTTTAAACTATTGGCGTCGCTAGTGTGCCTTACTCATCACCTTAATCCTAAACTAGCAAGGTCATGATTATTACAGAATAATGTTAATTATTAAATTATGACAAATCCTCGACTAACCATGGACCACTGTTGCTGTGTCACTGCGCCAGCGGGTGACTGAGGTGACGCCCTAACCCCTAGCGCTACCCAGGGGACATGTGTGGGTATCTTGAGCTAAAGCCCCCGGACGCACTCAGCTTTGTCCTCAAAAGTGGTTTGACTTGAGTATCATAGTTGATACTAAGTAACATTGAACTTAGTTTTGTAAAAATATTTTTTCTAGTTATTCAGTTATTCCCAGTATTAATCCTATTACTTGTTTAAAAACTCGTTTTGAAATAAGAGGGTTGAAGTGCATTACAATTTTTTACGTACAATTTTTTTCTACTACCCTCCATAGAATCCCATCCAAAATGTTGCTTCAAATCGTTCTTGCCAAGGAATTTCATTGATTGGGACAGGATTTTTTTTTAGTTACAAAAATGTTGCATTTCTTGCACATGTAGCAGGGAATTGTAAATTTAAGTTTCTTTTCATAACGTCTTTTGAGGGCAAGGGAATAGAGAGTGCACTTGTGTTTGCACACACACTTGAGCACTATAATATATCCTGCATAAGTGGCTGATCTTTGAGATTGGCCGCCTTGACAGAAATCGGTTGGAGGATATTATTTTTTACGTGAGTGTGTGTCTGTCTATTTGTCCGTCTTACACGGCCAAATAGAGCGACGGACTGGCGAGTTTTTTTTTTGTGGAGATAGTTGAAGAAACAGAGAGTAAGATAGGCTATTTTTTGTCTCTTTCTAACGCAAGCGAAGCCGCGGGAAACAGCTAGTAGTGTAATAAGTTTATTTATTTATTTAACGTCACCGCTAGTTCCGTGATTTTCTTCCCCCACATTATCCCTTCATGGACACAGACACTCCTAAATACTGATTTCGCCCACTTCACTGCGACATACAAAGCTTCGAGTGCCAGATAAACAAACATAAAAGCCGAGGCTTGTAAAATATTTACGTGTCTTCCCCTCTGGTATAACGTATTCAAAGGTAGTACGCGTTGAAAATTGTATGTATGAAAAAATATTTAACATTCTTATGTCTGACGCGTTAGGCATTTTAAAAAGCATTCATTGTTCTGTTTCTGTTTTTAGGGTACCTACTATTGTTTTCTAAAGAACCCTCATCCATGCATTGTTGTTAATTGTACAGAATACAGGGTGTATAATCTGTGTAATACGTAGGTAACCATGTACCAGTGTACGCCTCGACGCTCTAGCTCTAGCGCTTCTTTATGTTTGCCTCTAACACAACACTCACACACACACACACACACACACACACACACACACACACACACACACACACACACACACCCACACACACACGCACACGCACACGCGCACACACACCCACACACACACACACACACAAGCACGCACGCATGCACGCACGCACACACACAGGCACGCACGCACGCACGCACGCAAGCACGCACGAACGATAAATGAAAATAAAAAATGTCTGCCCCTCTTTATGCCAATTTGCAATGCCTATCAGGGCGCCTAATGTTCTTTTGATTGTGTAATGTTACCAAATAAAATAAATCAATAAATATCACTTGTGTTAATTCTTCATATTTTTCACAGATAGATGGCAGACGAACAGTTGTATTACCTTTTTTTTTAATGTCATAGGTGTCAGACGAACAGACGGATCACCTGACGGTAAATTATTTCCGCTGCCCATGAACACCAACCTCCGCTGGAGCCACAAGTGCGCTGCCAACCTTTAAACCCTCCCTTCCCCCAAATTGGTCCTCTTATCTTTATCTTATCTTTTTTTTGTATCTTATCTTAGATTACCGCCACCCATGGCAATACCGGTGGAGCCATAAGTTCGCTGCTCACATGTTAACCCCCCCTGGGGATGGTGACGGGTAGGGCACACTAGCGACGCCAATCGATTTAATTGGTTAGCTACTGAATCGGATCTATTTGAAACAATTTCGGGGTTACAACCTCTCCGCAAACACTTATACTATTTATTTAATAACCATGCACAAATGTTAGGTTCGTTAATGTATGCTAAAAATTGATTCACTTTTTCGCGTACGCGTTGAACCCAACATTTGGGCATGGTTATTTAATAAATGTTATGTGTTTGCGGAGAGGTTGTAACCCTGAAATTGTTTAAAATAGATCCGGTTTAGTAGCTAACAATTTAAATCGTTTGGTGTCGGTAGTTAGGCTACCCGTCGCCTTAAGCAAAAAAATAGACTTTGACACTTGGGTGTAATGAAAGAAGCTTAATTAGGTCTTTGCTTATGAAATTGCCGTTTTGTATGGCGAAGTTGTATTTGCCATACTAACTTTTTTTAATTTGTAAAGTGACTATTAGTGCTACTACGAGTTCTGTAGTGGAGACCGCGACTTGGCAAGCGTAATGTAGGGCGCCCTCTGGCTAGGTGGGGGGACGATCTGCGCAGGATGGCTGGCAAGAGCTGGATGCGAGAAGCCATGGATAGATGACAGTGGCGAACAATTGGAGAGGCCTACGTCCAGCAGTGGACTGCGATAGGCTGATGATGATGATGATGATGATGAGTGCTACTACTCCATAATAGAAAAACGGCAATTTTATCGGTAAATACCTACTATAAAATAAAAAGTTATTTTCCATAAAACAATTTTATAACGGCGGTGTTGTTTGTACCTTTATTTTTTACGCCCTGTTGGTCTAGTGGCTTGAGTACCGGGCCGTGATCTCAGGGTCCTGAGTTCGATTGCTTAGTTGATCGTTCGACTGATGAGCACATGCTTAAAAAATACTCCGCTCCTCAACACTGATCTTGGCGAGATTACCTCATCGTCAGCCCATTTAAGTCCCCACTGCTGGGGCACGGGTCTCCCTCAATCACACGAGGGGTAGTTGCCATACTCACCACGCTTGGCAGACGGGTTGGCGAGGGTTTTGAAATGCAGAGTTTTCCTTCTCTGGGTGCTGATGATCATGCCAGCAGCTTTACCTTAGTCGCCTTTTACGACACCTCGGTAAGAGTGAGGGTGGCCTATTCTACTCTACCGGGGACCACACGGCACCGACGGCGAGATTACCTACCGTGGCTTTAAATTGTATTATTCAAAGGTCTCATATAATATTCATCAGAAACAAAGTCCCAATTCCTTTCGCATCAACTCTTCTAGTTATTTAGTTATTACTTACATTGATCTTGCTTTTTTTTGTGATAGGTGTCAGATGAGAATACGGATCACCTGATGGTAAGCAAGCATCACCACCCATGGACACCCGCGACGCCAGTGGAGTCACAGGTGATATGCCAACCTTTAAACCCCCTTTTCCCCCGAATTGGGCATGCGGTACCCTCACTCGAAATGTCTCGAATTGGAATTAGCTCAGGTTTATGATCACCAATCCGCATTTGGCAAGCGTGGTGATTAATCGCTTACCAATCGCGGCAGCAATTGCTTCGTGATCATCAAGTGATCTGTCTTCTCGTCTGCCGCCTATCACATAAAAAAATACAGCCTGGTATCCACTTAACACAGCTAATTTAGGTAACAGTTTACATTGGGTACAGAACCCATATCTCTTATCATGATACGCACTTGACTGGATTTTTTTTTAATGTTAGCTTTGATGGTTCATTTTCTCCCTTTTCGCAATGTAGCGTTTTTTTCTTAGTATTTGCATAACCTTTTATCTCGCTCAGATGCACTTAGAATCAGCTTATTTATTGAAGCTTGAGTCTCAAAATATTTTTATTTCTTTGGGCGATTGTTCTGCACTGTCAGTTATATTTAACTAAAATATTTTTGTTGTTTACCTACTAGAAAGTATTTGTAATTTACGAGACGCGTTCACGCTACATCCATTATGCCTTGATGGCGTAGTGGCTAATGAATCGCTCTTTAATGCAGTTGCGCTTGTGTTCGATCTCCGAGTTAAGTCAAATGTACCATTTTGACCCGTAGACGACCCGTTTGGAACAGTGGTAGTGAACGCTGCCTTTGGTCCAAGGGTTGCGGGTTCGATCCCCGCACAGTACAAACATTTGTGTGCATGAACATGTCTGTTTGTATTGGTGTGGGTGATTTCTATGTATTATAAGTTTGTTTTTACAAAAGAAAAGTATTATATGTATATATTTGTAATCCCACTGTTGATTCTGATATCCGTAACACAGGTGCTTGAGCTACCTCGTATCTCGGAGTCATATCAATGTATGTGACGTTGTGAAATATTTATTTATTTATTATTTTGAGATTTTCAGTTATTAAATTCTCAGTGGCAGCCCGCAGTCTGTTCGCTCTTGTACGGACAGCGTCAAAAGTAGCTTAACACTTTAGTACCATATCAAAGTAACTGATCTGCCTATTATAGTCAGTTTTGAAGGGGTACGTAAAAATGTTACTTCGACATGGTATTACAGTGTTAAGCTACTTTTGATGCTAATCGTACCCCCATGCCTTAGAAACTTTGCACCTAATACCTCGTCGGCATCATCAATATAAAGAAATAGATTGCACTTGTGTCTGCATACACACGTGCTCTGAGTTGAGATTTGCCGCCATTGCCGAAATATTGGCAAGGACAGCACTTCAATTATAATAGTAATTGTATTAAGTCATCACTTTTGTCAATTTATTTTTATTTATTTATTTAAACTTTTATTGCACAAATTTTTATACAATTAGGCGAACTTAATGCCAAGAAGCATTCGCTACCAGTCAACCTTTGGGTCATGCAGAAAGTGCAGTGGTGCGGCGAAAGGAAAATTTGTAGTTACTAGTAAGGAGAAAAAAAAACACTAATATTAAATAACTACATTATATACATACCTACATATATAAATATATTTAAATAAATATATTATTAATAAGTACATTATAAATAAATACAATATATGCTGCTAACTAAAAATAAAAAAAAGTAAAATACATAGGAAAAAAATACTACATATAATATGTTATTTATATGCATATAAGCAATTAAGTCATGCAGAAAGATTAGATGTCAAAAAATGCTCACGAACCCTTTTCTTGAATGAATGCTTATTCAGTGAGGTTTTGATATTAATAACCATGTCAATAACCATGGATTTCTTATTAGTAAAATGCCTTATCATAGATAAACAAAGTTTATCTTTAAAATATTAAAATTATTTCCATACGTAGGATTGGTGATCGGTAGATGCATGGCAAGGAACGTGTAAGAGATCGATGTTTGAATTAGAATGACGTGCGAGAGTGAGATAGATGATGTATGGCCGACGACTGTGAAAGGCGTAAAGGCGTAGGGTGATTATAATTAAAGAAGTAGAACTATTCCCGAAACCAGTGGTGTATTATTTATTCAGTCCAACACATTTGGGTTGTAAATATAGAAGTCATCATCATCAGCCCATTTAAGTCCCCACTGCTGGGGCACGGGCCTCCCTCAATCACATGAGGGGTAATTGCCATACTCACCACGCTTGGCAGACGGGTTGGCGAGGGTTTAGATATAAATGCAGAGTTTTCCTTCTCTGGGTGCTGATGATCATGCCAGCAGCTTTACCTTAGTCGCCTTTTACGACACCTCGGTAAGAGTGAGGGTGGCCTATTCTACTCTGCCGGGAACCACACGGCCACACAAAATATAGATGTACTGATTCCCAAGTCCCTGGTTTTATTTGGAACCCCATCCCACAATTTCCTATACGGAGAGCTTTTATTGCTTTCTAAAATTTATAAGTCAGTAATGTACGGTACAGAGAATAAAAAGGTTCGTAACCTTAAGGCAAATTTTCGCTTGCACTGCAAGAATCAGTTATACCAACATACCGTTTTAAATTGTATTTACATCAAAAAGTTTCAATGATGCTAGAAGCAATCTGAACTTTCAGATCTAACAGTTAAGCATAATTTACTGTGCAACAGGTCACTCTGAGAAATTTACGAAAGGTAATAAGTGCTCATCGCATATAAAACAATTTGAAAATTGACGAACCTTTTCGTTCTTTGACTGTACAGTCAACTCCAAAAATATGTATACACTTTAGGACGTTGTCACAATATACAATTTAAGAAAGTAGACCTCTATTTTCTTATAGGTAAGTATTGTGACAAGGTCCTAAAGTGTATACATATTTTTGGAGTTGACTGTACATACCTTACACTTAACAAGACAGCATGAGATTTTTTATTCGACCAAAAGTGAAATAATCACATATTACGAATAAAAAATAGTAATTGTAAAATAAAATAATGCAATATTATATTAAGGTGACAGGTAGGGTACACTAGCGACGCCAATCGATTTTAATTTTAAGCTACTAAACCGGATTTATTTTAAACAATTTTGGGGTAACCACCTTTCGGCAAACATTTATACTATTTATTAAATAACCATGCACAAATGTTGGGTCCGTTTTTGAACGCGAAAACATGATTACCGACAAAAGCGGCCACTTTTAGCGTGAATCAATATTTCGCGTACGGGTTGGATCCAACATTTGTACATGGTTATTTAATAAATAGTATAAGTGTTTGCCGGGAGGTTGTAACCCTCACTCTTACCGAGGTGTCATAAAAGGCGACTTAGGTAAAGCTGCTGGCATGATCATCAGCACCCAGAGAAGGAAAACTCTGCATTTAAATCAAAACCCTTGCCAACCCGTCTGCCAAGCGTGGTGAGTATGGCAATTACCCCTCATGTGATTGAGGGAGGCCCGTGCCCCAGCAGTGGGGACGTAAATGGGCTGATGATGATGATGATGATGTAACCCCGAAATTGATTAAAATAGATCTGGTTTAGTAGCTCAAAATTTAAATCGATTGGCGTCACTAGTGTGCCCTACCCGTCACATTAATTCCTCTATCAACTGAACTTCATACGCTAGATACCATAAAGAATAAATACAACACCGTGCGATGAATAAATTTTACGATTTCCTTTATAAAAACTTCAGCTCTTTTTATATGGAGCATAAAGGAAAATATTCAATTTATAAGGAAGGCCGCATACCCTCAGGAATTGTGGCTTAAACAAACCAAGCAAATTGTTTTTCTTTACCATTTCCATGCATTACACACACTTTTTATAGTCAAAAACCTGCCTCAGTAGCACAGTCGATACGTATGGCTTTATCAACCGGTGTCCTATACCCAAAGGTTTTTTTTTTTTATATTGCTTATAGTAGGTAAACGAGCTTGCGGCCCATCTGATGGTAAACGGTAACCGCCGCTCATAGACATCAACAATGCCGGAGCACAGTCATGCCGCTACCTACCGTGAGAGAAGAACTCTTTTCAAACCTCGTTTAAAAAAGGACATGTCATAGCGATCAGGGAACACCGCGGCTGGAAGGTCATTCCAGAGTTTGCACGAACCAGAGGTTGCCTAAAAGAGATTTTATTGTGCTTTTGCTTATGTGCTTATGTGTGTGTATGAGGGATAAGGCCGCCTTTGTTGTAGATTACTCCTGTAAGAATATGTTTTGAGTTTTCATACTTTATGTTTTGTGTGCAAAAATATATTCATCATATCGTAGTGTGTATTTAAATGTGGGAGAGCCACGCTTAGGCATGAATGGGCCGTCTCGACCGGAGTGATACCACTGCCTCACAGAAGACCGGCGTGAAGCAGCGCCTGCGCTGTGTTTCGCCGTGTGAGTGAGGTTACCGGAGGCCCAATGGGGGGAAGGGAAAAAGGTTGACAGCGCACTTGTGACTCCACTGGTGTTGCGGGTGTCCATGGGCGGCGGAATTGCTTACCATCAGGTGATCCGTCTGCTCGTCTGCCACCTCTCATATATAAAAAAAAAGTGTAGAATTAGAAATTTTGATTTGATAGCTGCTTCAATTTGGGTTCGCGAATTCAATAATCGAGTTAGGTCAAAACTTTGGTTTTTCTTTTAAAGAGTTTCTTGCGTTAGCCCGTAGTCTGTTTTCAAATCGGAAGACTGTATAACATAAATATAATATTGTCTCACAAAATTGATTTTATTTCCATCATGATCATCATATCAGCCCACATCCACCCACTGCTGAGTATAGGCCTCTTCTTTATCACGCCACTCCCTTATGTCCCTTGCCAGCCTTATCCATTGTTTCCCCACTACCGTTACAATATCGTCGGACCATCGGGAAGGTGGTCTGGTCTACCCACAGGACGTCGCCCCTTTTCTTGGCTGCCTTTCAGTTAGTTTTATAATCCACCTCATCCATAATTTATTTTAATTTTATTCATTTATTTATTTCTGCTCGATTATGTTTCTATAATCGTATAAAAAATATACTGGAAGTCGCTATAAAAAACTGTATAAAAATTGTCACCAAAACAAAATAAGTTAACCGTTGAAGCCAATAATCCAAAAGCGAAAAGTCGAAAACGGGAATGCATTAAAACAAACCCGGTAAGCAATCAGCCCCAACCCTTACATTGGACCAGTCAAAAGTCAACAAAACGCTAATCCTCGCCGTGCTGGTATGAGCACGTTCTCCGGAAGTGTGGCAGGATAATCCGCCCTTGGGTGTCAAATACACGGTCGGTTATTGGCATTTATAACTGTTACCTATTTTTGGATATGACCCAATATTTATTTTTTACATTATGGTGGACAAACGAGCAGACTAATCACTTTTTTTATGTTATAGGTGGCAGACGAGCAGACGGATAACCTAATGGACGATTGCCGCCGCCCATTGACACCCGCGACACCAGTGGATTCACAAGTGCGCCGGTTTTCTGTGTGGCCGTGGTATCGCTTCGGTCGAGCCGGCTCATTCATTCCAAATTCATCTGATGGTAAGTGATAAATAACCGCAACATCTGCAATACATGAGGCATCACAAATGCCTTGCCGGTCCTTAAGGGAGGGCCCTTTTCTTGAAGATTACCACCAGGTCGTATCTGTTCAGAAACACCATCGTTGATAGCTGATTCCACAGTTTTACTTTGGGCGGTAGGAAGTGGCTTCAGAAATGCGCTGTGGTCGCCTCGGTCCGTTTTCAACCCACGCCACGTGTCTCACTCTCATTTCACTATACTTGTTTACATACTTATATCCCACTATAATATTAATTTGTATGTTATTGTATATTTAATTGCACACCCTTCAATAGAACATTATATTTAATGTATTAATAAACTATATATGTACCTATTTATGTTGTCCGTGCGTTATATTAGGGCTCACATAAAACCAGCGCCATGGCCTGTAGGTACTCCTACCTAAAGCCATGTCCCAATCTGAGTGAGCTACTTTTCACTGACTATCGCGACACGCATCACACTCTTAATTTTTTTGTTTCCTTTTATTCTTGTATTTTTTTCGTTTGTTGTGTTAGTTTGTATTTGTTTCTTTTTCTGTTTGTTTTAATATTATATAAATATACTTGTTATGTCCGTTCTTATCTCTAAAATGTAGTGTGTCGTTTTTTCAGTGAATAAATGTTTCTATCTATCAATCTAACAGTGGTCCAGTGGGTCTAATCCCCGTTCGCGAGGAATCGCGAACGGGGATTAGACCAACTGACAACTCCGAGACGTTTTTTTGCAGCAGGTTTCCACCTGCTGCAAAAAAACGTCTCGGAGAGTTTCTCAAAATTGTGAATACCTACAATATCTGAGATAATGATTCTCAATACTCAATACTTAATACACAATACTTTATTCTAACCGTGTAACCGTCATTCAGTTGGTCTAGCTCCTGTCTGGTTGCGAAAGTCAGAGGGCAGTCGCTTCACACTAATTACCTACCAGACTTCCCGAATCCTAAATCATCACCGAAGTCGGCCGCTAATACTATCTTGTAATACAACATTCAATTATTCAACGGGGACTAGGCGATGACTTCGGTAATTACTTTTCTCGAGTGTAGGTACTGTTTTGTAAAATGTTTTTTGAAGTGTTAAAACCACGATCTAAAAAGTGTAAAATTTTTTAGATCGTGGTTTTTGAAGATCTTTTTTTTCGTAGAAATTATTGTTTTATGATTTTTAGTGTGTCTTTTTTTGGCAGCACGGTAATCTGGAAACACTAAACGCTTGCGCGATGTAATCAACACGTAGCGCCATCTATTGGTATTAAGTGGAGCTTAAGTCCCGAAACGAAGTTTGTCTGTCAGTCTGCCTTTTTTACTACGAATACTAGTGGTTTTGCTACAAATACTATCTATAGATGTATAGATAGTATGCTACAAGTACTAGTCGTTTGCTACGAATCCTGCTAAACGCATAGATTGTGCGCCGCAAATCTTCAGTCTAGCATACTTGGGGCACAACAAATCTCCCTACTTGCATACGATGCATGCACTAAATAATGGCAAAATTAGATTTTAATCGACAAATTGAGTTTTCACCATTTATATGCCCATCTCTAAAAACCTCGCAAAGTAGAGTCCCAGTCATAAACCTGTAATAAACGCGGTCTATAATTTAACGTGGCAGTAAAATACTTTCAATGTATTTTGGAGGAATATCTTGAAAAGTGAGATTTACACTCTCAGAAGTGAAATGGCTTAATGTGTTTTGACTAGTCTTCGGAATGAGTTTTTTAACCCCAGACACCAAAATGATAAATTTGAAGTATGAGTGTGTACATGAGTGTGATTATTATTTTGTACATGGCGTTGTGGATCTAAAGTAGAAAAAAGCTTTTTTTATGCTTCAAGTAGCAGGCATGATAGTTAAGTGATTTGATTGATACAAAAGTGTACATGAGAATCAGAAACGAAGCAGATTGCTCCATACTCCAAGCAGATTTGAACCGATTGGGTAAATATTACGCGGAAAACCGAATCAATATAAATGTAAATAAGTGCTCTTATATTTCTTTTACTCGGAAAAAGCAGCCAGTAAGTTATGAATATTCGATAAATAACAGTAAACTTAAAAAAACAACTTCTGTTAGGGACCTTGGAGTTCAGATTGACAGCAAATTAACCTTCTCTGAACATATCGAAATTATAACTAACAAAGCTTATAAAAGCCTGGGATTTATATTGAGGGTCAGTCGGCCATTCTCCGATTTAAGCTGCCTAAAAGTTTTGTATTGCGCTTACGTGAGGAGTGTTCTTGAATACTGCAGCACAATTGGGAACCCTCAGTATCTTACGCACATCCAAAGCTTGGAAAGGCTGCAGATGAAATTTATAAAGCATCTGAACTTTCGGAAATTTTATTCCAATGCAGATTATAAGATATCGTGTCATCATCATAATTTGCTAAGTCTAGAGAAACGGCGAATTTCAGCCGATATGTCTTTCTTACACGGCATATGTGCAGGCTATATAGATTGTTCTGAATTGTCAACTAAATTGCTAAGATTCTGTGCACCTATCAAACGGACGAGACAAACTAAGTTATTCACTGTCTCACATACAGCAACTAATTACGCCCAGAATTCCATAATTAACCGCATTCATAGAACTTTTAATAATAAATTCAATGATATTGACATTTTTAACTCTTCAAAAGGTATCTTTAAAAAAGATATTTTTGAAGCTCTAAAAGAGAATGAACATGTAAAAACCACCTAGGTAGGTAGGCAACATAAATTTCCAGGTTTGGGTTTATGAGCAGTACAGCATACACACACACTCTTAAGTACATCTACACACACACACACACACAAACACACACACACACACACTTTTAATTTTTAGATTATTTTTTTTTTGATTGCCGATAAATAAAATATAACATACAAAATGTAAAACCATTATTGGCTGTAGGTTAAATTTAATTAAGTTCATATAACTTGTAAATAGCAATAAGAGCTGTGGTTTTTGTAATAAAATAAAATAAAATAAAATAAAATGATCCACAGATACTCGCAACACGAGTGCGCTGCTGAACTTTTCCCTTTTCCCCGAACTGGGCTTCCGGTACCCCCACTCGGCGAAACATAATGCAAGCGCTGCTTCACGCCGACTTTCTGTGCAGCCGGTATCACTCCGGTCGAGCCGGCTCATTCATGCTGAAGCATGGTTGTGCCACGGGCTTCAAGACGACGCATACCCTAAGTATGTTATGATGAACCTACCACCTGCCTCAATCAAGAGAGAGAGAGAGATAACAATATTGGGTCATATCCAGATATGGGTCATCTATAGCGTGTTCCCGGTTGCGTCCAAAGCTGTCGATCTGGAGCCCGGGTTACGCTTAGACCATAATTCAGCATTTATGAAGTCTGGTATTAATAATAGCTGGACTACCTACTCTTCGCAACCTTTTAACAGACCCAGACAGATATTTGTTTACAGGGGTTTTGATCGCAATATACGTCACTACATTTGAAGTTTCGCATCAAAAGCATACGTACGTATTCCCATCGTTTGTACATCACGCTTCGATTGGTTCGTGGTTCTGTGAGCCAGTTTAATTTTTGTCTTGTAAACAATAATGATTCTTCTGTCTGCCCTATTAGCGTCAAAATTCAAATAACAAACTGCTTTTGTTAACGAAAGGTGCGGAATTAGGCTTCGATTAAGGCAAATTGTATTTTCTTTTTATTTGTAGAAGCAGGAAGGAATTTTCCTGGCAGCTTTTGTCTACTTTCGCTTTATATTTCTTCCTAAGTAAACAAAATGTGTATTGGAGCGGAATCTTTAGTAGCTTAAATGAAACAGCTTATCATAAATGACGTTTAATTCTCCTGTATGTATATTTCTTTAGGACAGAGCATAGCCCTCTCCATTGCTTTTTGGGTGACTCTGAGCCTCCTTAATCGGCACATTGAGTCGGTTCCGTATGTCATCACTGTACAATCTACAAGTTATGAAAATCTTAACTTGTAATTTATTGTTTATATCAATGAAGTTGTTTCTAGGACCATTTTGTTTGCCTAAAACACAGGGCATTCTAGTTCAGGAAAAATGTCAAATATAACACTAATATGTAAGATTATGATTATAAGTTTGTCATCACTGTACAATCTACAAGTTATGAAAACCTTAACTTGTAATTTATTGTTTATATCAATGAAGTGGTTTCTAGGACCATTTTGATTGCCTAAAACACAGGGCATTCTAGTTCAGGAAAAATGTCAAATATAACACTAATATGTAAGATTATGATTTTAAGTTTGTACTAGATATAGGAAAGTAGTGTAATGGACAACATTTCAAATTTGCTAAGCTCTGAAACAAAAAATACCAATTCTTTATTTACTTTTCCGCTGCTCGAATATATATTTGTTCATTTTTTATATTGCTTATTTACTGCGAAAAAAATTAAAAACTAAAAAACGTAAGATGACGTCATCGGACGGCAGAATGTAAAATATTTCTTTGCTTAGCACATCATAGTTTCCAATTTACGAAATGCCAAACCCATGACATGCAACTTTCAGAAAAAAGACAACTTGTCAACGTTGAATGAATGAATGACGTTGACAATGTTGACACTAGTATTATTTACCTTTGACTAATATCTTTTTTTATTAAAACAATGATAAGCAAAGGAATATCGCTGTATTCAGCCGTCCGATGACGTCATTTGGCGCTTACGTCGATTTAGAATATAAAGAATTTCAATAATTATTTTATGCATGAAAATGGACAAATTTTGAAAAAAGAAAAAATATGGGTCTGTTCATTTTCATATAAAAAACAATATGGACATGTTAAAAATATGAAATGTTGTTCATTAGCGATAAATGGCTTGACTCCTTTGTGATGCTTAGAGATGTAGCCTTGCTATGTATATTCTATCGCTTATACTATGGGGAATGCTCTGAGGAATTGTTCGGACTGATTCCTCTCGCTCTATTCCGTCATCGTTCCACTCGTCAACAGTTCCATGCCCATCATCTAGATAGTTGGCGGTCTTCAACTTCAACTTCAAGAAATTTTCTACCTCGAACGACAAAACTGTGGAACTAACTATCGCCTACGGTGTTCCCGGACCAATACGACCTGCAAACCTTAAAAAAAAGAGCGTACTCCCTTTAAAAAAGGCCGGTAGCCCATCTGTGACTCCTTTGACGTGGCAGGTGAGAAGTATTTTTTTTTTTATATGAGAGTTGGTAGACGAGCAGACGGATCACCTGATGGTAAGCAATTCCGCCGCCCATGGACAGCCGCAACACCAGTGGAGTCACAAGTGCGCTGCCAACCTTTTCCCCTTCCCCCCATTGGGCCTCCGGTAGCCTCACTCACACGGCGAAACACAGCGCAGGCGCTGTTTCACGCCGGTCTTCTGTGAGGCAGTGGTATCACTCCGGTCGAGCCGGCCCATTCATGCCTAAGCGTGGCTCTCCCACATTTAAAATACTTTAGACAATTCACTACACCCATCTCTCAAATAAGGGTTTTTTATGTGATATATGATAGACGAGTAGTCGGATCACATGATACAAAAGCGACTTCCGCCATCCATGCACATGCAACATCGGTGGAGTCACAAGTGTGCCGTCAACCTATAAACTCCCCTTCCCTTGATTGGGCCAGTAGTACCCGCACTTAATTTGTAAAACATAGCGTAAACGCTTCTTCAAGCGGTTTCCTGTGAGGCTGCGGAGAAGGTGAATGGTATCAGTCAGATCAAGCCCGCGCATTCATACCGAAGCGTGGCTCTTCCAGGGTAAGTCCCCCCTGGGGTGGCTGTCAAAGTTGATACCAACACTGACTGTACGAAAAAAAATCTTATATCAAATAACTCCGTTATTATTATCAAAATATACTCCCCTATACCTACTCTTTAAGCAACGTTCCGGCTAACTTAAAACATTTCTATAAAGCAACCCTTAAGGTGACGGGTAGGGCACACTAGCGACGCCAATCGATTTTAATTTTTAGCTACTAAACCGGATCTATTTTAAGCGATTTCGGGGTTACAATCTCTCGGCTTACACTTATACTATTTATTAAATACTTTTACTTCACTTTTGGGTCTGCTTTTCTACTCGGCATTTGATTTACCACCAAAAGCAGCCACATTTGGCGTGAATCAATTTTTCGCGTACAAAAATGGACCCAACATTTGTGCATGGTTATTTAATAATAATAATAATTCTCACAACATCTCATACGTTGACCTGATTCCGTACTAAGTAGCTTTAGCACTTGTGTTACAGATATCCGACAACAGAGGAACACAAATATATACTTAAATACATATACACCCAGACACCGAACAAACACAAGTGTTCATCGCACGAATGTTTGTCCAGGGTGGGGATCGAACCCACAACCTTTGGCGTAAGAGGCAGGGTCACTACCAATTGCGCCATCAGTCAAATAAATATTCGTCAGTCGGTATTAATAAATAGTATAAGTGTTTGCCGAGAGATTGTAACCCCGAAATTGTTTTAAATAGATCCGGTTTAGTAGCTAAAAAGTAAAATTAATTGGCGTCGCTAGTGTGCCCTACCCGTCACTTTAACTAGATTATAGCTACGTGACGTTGAGGCAACACACAATCGCTTGTTTGTTATTCTGGATACTTTAATTCAGGCAGGGGAGATGGGTTTGCTTAGGACAATGAGTCGAGCTAAAGTACTGGCTATAAAGTACTTCACCTAAATAGAATGGATGAATAAATAATAATAAAATAATAAATAAATATTTCACAACATCACATACATTGATCTGACTCCGAGATAGGTAGCTCAAGCACCTGTCTTACGGATATCAGAATCAACAGTGGGATTACAAATATATACATATAATACTTTTTTTTTGTAAATATATACTTATAATACATAGAAAACACCCAGACCAATACAAACAGACATGTTCATGCACACAAATGTTTGTACTGTGCGGGGATCGAACCCGCAACCCTTGGACCAAAGGCAGCGTTCACTACCACTGTTCCAAACGGGTCGTCATGAACGTCATGAATGATTTAATACACTATCTGGTAAGGTACTTGCGAGTTATGACTGGTTAATTTGAGATAGAAGAGTAGTGGTAGATATGTAGATAACGCGTCTTACATGGGGAAGGGCTTAGATTAGATTTTTTTTATGTAAAGGTGGCAGACGAGCAGACGGATCACCTGATGGTAAGCGATTGCCGCCGCCCAAGAACACCTACGAAACTAGTAGAGTCATAAATGCGCTGCCAATCTTTAAACCCCCTTATCCCCGGATGCGGTACCCTCACGCACGCAGCGAAACACAGAATAGAGCTGTTTCACACCGGTGACCGGCAAACAATAAATGTTTATTTGTGTCTGGTTTGATGGCAGTCAATGTGATAAATGCCAAATAGCTAGAAACATTTCCTTTAAATTTCATTCGCCTTGAATCAAAGTTACATTTAAAGTAATTGACATTATTGAACTAAAAGTTCTCTTCGTAATAGCTGCACCATGATCAATGGAAGTAATAACTAGAAGAGTTGACTACGAAAGGATTGGGTGATGAGAAGCGGAGTATTTTTTTAAGCATGTGCTGAATTTTTCGAAACACCTTGTGTCAAAAAACACCTTGGCTGCATATTATCGTAAGTAAGAAAAAAAACGGTCCTCTATTGTTTGAAAAAAAAAGTTTAAAACTAAAACCCGACTACCAAAACAACACGATCTAAAAAGTACAAAACAAGTAAATTGGCTCTGCTGAAATGATTATGCCGTATCGCCGTGTTCGGCGATAGTTTACCATCAGGTGATCCGTCTGCTAGTCTGCCACCTATTACATAAAAAAAAATCACACGCTATGATGATGAGTCAGTAGGTTTAAATGGAAGTTCAAATAGAATGATCGAGTCAATGCCATATTATCATTCATTAATTTAGATGAAATATAATACCTATTGCTAAGCAAAACATACCTAGGTTTCAGTACGCAGAGAGAAAATTGCATAGATCTGAGTTTTCCACATACCGCATTGTCAGGTGTAAACTGGGCTAAGTAAGTACCTATCCCCGTAACGAAATAAAAATATTAAAATATTTCCATTTAAACGTAAATTTTTCGGACCCTCACCAACTCGACCACAAAATATTTTCGACAAAACGACGTTTCGCGAGGTCACGCTCGACATTCACTCTCCAAAGCGTTTTATTACAAAGTTAAATTACAAAGTCGGGATTCATTAGCCCCGAGATATGCGACCGAAAAATAAATTTGACGAGATTTTGTTACCTACAGCGTCTCATGCGCGTTTTGTTTATTATCAAAGTAAGATTGCTTTTATGATTAACTGTTGCTTTTAATTTGAGTACCACTAACTCTGCAGAAGGAAAACGTAAGTACATTTATCTCAAATGTAAGTCTCATCTCATTTCAGCGTATAATTCCCTGTTGTGTCCATAGCTGTCGCTTTGGAATCCAGGGTACGCTTGGACCATGATTAAGGATTGGCGAGTCTGGTAATGACAAAGCCCGAAAGATTGCATGCCTCAAGTGGCAACGGGCAGGGCACATAGCGAGAACAGATGGCCGTTGGGGCGGAAAGGTCCTCGACTGGAGTCAACCACAACACACAACCACAACCTGGACCGGCGATCTAGTGAAGGTCGCGAGAATCCATTGGATGCAGGCAGCACAGGACATTGGGCTGTGTTCAGAACATTGGGAAGGCCTATGTCCAGCAGTGGAAGTTTATTGGCTGAAATTATGATGAATGATGAAGGGTCAAAAGCTTGAAGTATGGCTTATGTACCTTCTAACGTTGAAAGTTGAATACAATCTTTAAAAAATACAATAAGGAACTAACACACTTTCAATCAAACGGGGACCCATCGTAAATCTAAACCCCTAGGTACGAACCCTTGGCCCGGTCCAATGAAAAATCTAATATCACTCAAGCACGAAGAAACTCAACAATTTGCTCTCATGAATTTTAACAAGGCATTTTCTTTGCGTCTAGGGATGCAACAGGGGTTGACTTTTTTGAGTGACATTGGCAAATAAAATCCAAAGGAAAAAACTGTCGAGCAGTTTTGTCAACAGGTCATCTATCTTATTCACTTCAGTTTTTGTGTGTATGAGTTTGCCATCAATATTGTATCAAGGCGATAAGGCGAGGCGACTGCTTCACTTTAAAGCGACGGTTGCGCTTGGGGTCCCGGGTCAGGCCTTGTTCCTGAGGTTTTCTGTTAAGAAATTCTCAGTGTCAGCCCAGAGTCTGGAAGTTAGCGGTCTTGTACCCCCGTGCCTCCGAAAGCACGCTAGCACGCGCCTGTACCCTCTCCGGACGTGTTACACTGGTGTCCCATCGGAAAATGAGGGCAAGGGAAATGAAAGTGCACTTGGCATGGCCATGTGATGAGAATATATAAACAAAAGAGTGATGAGTTTAAATGTAAATAGATGGAGGAACAAATGGCGGGGGAAAAAGAGATAAATAGATTGTGTCATGATGGGAAAAGGGGTGGATGATTCGCTGGGACCCCTCCATGGGAGTTAGAAGCCGTGGTGCTGACCACCGTTTACAAGAAAATGGTGGTCAGTAGGGCAGAGGGGGAACGCCTCTGCCCCGTCGAGAGGGAAGCCGTACGGAGGAGGGCTCAGAAGAGCCTCCTGAGGCGGTGGTCCGAGCATCTCACCACCGCTCCGTACGGCCGTAGGACCCTCGACGCGCTCGCCCCGGTCCTGGACCTGTGGCTTGAGCGTCACCACGGCAACGTCTCCTTCCGGATGGCACAGGTAATGACCGGGCACGGTTGCTTCGGTCACTACCTGCACCTAATCAAACGGGAGGAGACGCCTTCCTGCCATGCGTGCGGCGCTGTCGAGGACACGGCACACCACACCCTGGCGGAGTGTGTGTCGTGGTCTCGGCAGCGCGATGCGTTGGTCGCGAAGGTCGGCCAGGACCTCTCGCTCCCTAGCATAGTGAGAGCTATGCTAGTGAGTGAGGTGGCCTGGAACGCCTTCGCCGACTATTGCGAGCACGTAATGGCAGCGAAGGAGGCGGCGGAGCGCGAGCGCGAAGCAAATCCTCTCGCTCCCGCGCTCCGAAGGGCAAGGAGGGGTAGGAGACGCCGAACAGATGCGCGTCTCGCTCCTCTCCGCAGAGGGAACCCGCTGGCGCTTGGTGGGGGGTCACCAGCGCCGGCATTGCACGGGCTCCCTCAGCAGCCCGGTAGGGACGGCTCAGTTTTCCCGGCCGTCCCTACCCCCTCTCCCGGCCAGCAAGCCGGGGGAGGAACCGCCTGGCCCGCCGTGTAGGCGGGCACCGCCTGGGGAGGGTCGTGGCGCCCGTATGGGTAATAGGTTCGTCCTACAGCCCACGACGCCTTCCCATTTAAGGGCGATGAGGGAAAACCGCTGGGGTTTAGTCGGTATGCCTCTGGCCGGCTTCTCGTTAGGAGAAGCCCCCGCCAGAGGAGAGCCCGACATAACCCTCCTGCTCCCCAGCAGGAGGGTATGCATAAGGTGCCGCCACTAGGCGGCGACGTCGGCCATTGCACTTCGGGCCGGCGGCATTCCCCAGCGAGAAGAAAAAAAAAAAAAAAAAGGGGTGGATGATTAGATGACGAACTTCAGGGACGAATGGGAAAGGAAGACATACTGCGCTGAACCCAGGTACCTGGGACAAAGGGCAGGAGGATGATATATAAATACAGCACTATGAAATTGTCAACCATTAAAAATTATAACTATTTATTTGTATGAACTTCATCTTTATCTTAGCGTGTAATTCCCGGTTGCGTCCAAAGCTGTCGCTCTAGAGCCGCTGTCGCAGGGTACGCTTAGACCAGGATTCAGGATGGGGGGGGGGGGGTTTCTGGTAATTACAATGAAGCGACCGTTTGACCTTCGCAACCCTTTAACAGGGGAACCAGACCAACTGAATTCATGGTTACACGTTTCAAAAACTTTTTTCAAAACGTGCAGGTTTCCTCACGATTTTTTCCCTCACCGCCGAGCAGATGGTAATGGTAGAAATAAGCACATTTATTTGTATGAACTATTATCTTAATATAAGTTTAATCAAGAACAGTAGATATTTACATACTAGGTATCCAGCTGTCACTTAAGAGGAACCCCTGTGCAAAATTTCCAGTTTCTAACCCTTATAATTTATGCCCTGCTTTGATCAGTCAATCAGCTTTCGCTTGTATAGATTTAGATATTAAACAAAATATTCAACTATCTGCAAATCTTTGAAAATTATTATCAGCGTATATACTGTCCCACTGCAGCCTCCATCATCGAAATCAAGTTATCGCTACTATAATGGGGTTAGGCTTAATCACCACGCTTGTTAAATGCGGATTGGTGATCACAAACCCGAGCTATGTTCGAAAAATTGGAAACATACTTTTTGCTCGACCCGGGAATGGAACCCAGAACCCCGAGATCGCGGCCGAGTACTTAAACCACTAGACCAACAGGGCAATTAATTCAATACTTACCGTAATAATAATGCGAAATACAACACACCACACATAACACAATACATTTTTTTTATTATTATTAGCCTGCGTCGTCCCACTGCTGGGCAAAGGCCTCCCCTAAAAGCCGCCATTGTACTCTATTTGTGGCGGTGGTTTGCCAATTGCCCGAGAAGTAGTCAAAATCATCACGCCATCTCTTTTTGGGCCTGCCTCTGCCGAGTTCACGCCCTGGTATTTTAACCACTAGATCAACAGGCCGTTCAGGAATCTTTGAATGAACTGAGCAAAACAATTCCTCTAGTCACATCCCTATTTGTGTCGCACCTAAAGTGATCCAGCCACTTAATCTCACCTGGAACCAAGGGCAAATAGTGGAAAATAAAATACATAGCAAGAGCCCGTTTCTATTGAAAATCTCGAGTCGGTCGTTAAAGAATAAATTGCTTTTAGTAAGTTGTAACCTTTTGCGTGAAGCATTCAACTGTTAAGTCATGTGATTTCGATAAAATCGCTCTAACATTTTACAGTTCACGATTAGATAAGACTGTTACAAACAATATCTATGAGAATGGACTTCCTCTGTGACGCAGTGGCTAGTGAGTCGCCGGGTGCGCGTGGAATCCCGGGTCGCACCAGTAGGTATCTGAGTTTTTAGGCAATAAAATCACTCACTCAGTAAAAGTATTCTTTTATTCATTCCCTCCTTAGCATTCGCAGCCTCCTCAGTAATGCATGGGAGGCGCGTCAGAGCGTCAACAGTAGACCACCCGAAAACCATACCATTTACCAACTCTTTTTATCTATTTTTTTTTTCCCAGGGGAAACCATCATGGCCGTCACCTTGCAACATGTAGGGAACAAGGTGGTGTGTGGGACTCAAACCCTAACTGAAACCCTGGGGTGTCCATCTTCGCGCAATCGCGGTCGGAGCCGCCGGGACAGCCGGGACTAGACCGTACCGCTAATCGCGCTCGCCGCTTCACCCCTATCTGGCGCAATTAACGCTATTCAACGCTGTACGACCTACCAGGACACCCAGTAATGTCGTCCCCCGCGGAGTCGTATGCTGAGCAAGCCACTCCCCAGCAGTGGATACGCCCACGTACTCCGAAAGCCCGTTTAGTCGCTTCTTACGTCAGGCCGGGAAAACCTAGTATTCTTAAAAGCCCTTACCCACAGGGCGTGGCTTTACCAGCTCTAACCGAACCCTATCTATTTTAACCTAAGTCTGACTACCTATATGTAAAAGCCTCCGGCTATATTTGGTACTAGTGATAATGGCCCGCCCTTCGTTTCGTAACGTTAGTTCCACTTTATACCAATAGATGGCGCTAGGTGTCGATTACATCGCGCAAGCGTTTCGTGTTTTCGGACTACTTATAAGCGTTTCCACTGTCTGTAAGATTTACCTCTTCATAAAAAATAGCTTGGCAGATATCAAATCTAGTGGCAAAAAAAATTGTTCTTGAAATATCGAAGCGTTATGTTGGCGAAATGTTCATGGGATAAACGGTCTGTGGGTGAGAGGTTTGTGGGCAAAACATTCTCTTAGTAATTTATTTATTTACCTTTTTCCAAAAGTTTACGAAGGCGTTATTATTACATTACCTGACCCCCACTCTCACTAGGCTAAGCGTATTTGGTCCGACGATTGTTGGCGAAACGTTTCAGAACCTACGCCCTCAGGCTAGATGGAGTGACGGACGGTCTGCGAAAGATGGCTGGCAAGAGATGAATCATCATCAGCCCATTTAAGTCCCCACTGCTGGGGCACGGGCCTCCCTCAATCACATGAGGGGTAATTGCCATACTCACCACGCTTGGCAGACGGGTAGGCGAGGGTTTTGAAATGCAGAGTTTTCCTTCTCTGGGTGCTGATGATCATGCCAGCAGCTTTACCTTAGACGCCTTTTACGACACCTCGGTAAGAGTGAGGGTGGCCTATTCTACTCTGCCGGGAACCACACGGCTAATGCGTATGAGATGAAAGAAATGAATGCGTATAGCCAAATATCGAACAGAGTCACGATCACTTGGAGAGTCTTGTGCATAGAGTAACTCATATATACTGAGATAGAGGCTTCAGTCAGCTAGTCAGTACTAGCGCCATCTAGAGGTTAATGACAATACTCAACAGCAATTTAGTGTCGCCACCTTCGACAAAATTTCATAAATCATTTTTTTAGCTATATACCAAAATTCCATATACCTTCTAAGTCTTTGGTTTATTTCCCATCATTTATTGAAATTGCTAATGTAAGCAGGCGGCTTGAGGTGGTTGTTCCGGAAACACGCTTTACTAGCGCAATGTAAAAATTCATAGCGACATCAACTGAAACAACGGCGAATCATCTGCTTGGTTTTTCCTGCTTTATACAAGCTCCATCTAACGAAAACCGCTGAACTATTTTTCCCATACTAAGTCAAAATTACTCAGTGAAATGACCCTGGTATTGTGTCCAGCAGTATACTGCTTTTCACAAGACAAGAAGTAAGCTGATGATGATGAACCTAGTTAAGTTTCAATAATATCGTATGAAATGGACAATTTTATTACGATATTTATTTTTTAAATTATTAGTTAATGTGAAGTAATCCTGAGGCTTAACTTTTTTTTTATTTGATAGGTGGCAGACGAGCAGACGGATCGCCTGATGGTAAGCAATTGCCGCCGTCCCTAGACACCCGCGACACCAGTAGAGTCACAAGTACGCTAGCAACTTTTAAACCTCCCTTTCCTCACTCACGCAGCGAAACACACGTATTGTGATGTCGGTGCTATATAGATAGATTGATAGATTGCACAAAAAACACAACTTAAAATAAACTAGGCATAGGCCGTTGGGGCGGAAAGGTCCTCGAGTGGAGACCACGTACAGGAAGTCGCAGCCGTGGCAGGCCCCCCAAAAGGTGGATCGACGATCTGGTGAAGATCGCGGGAATCCATTAGATGCGGGCGGCGCAGGACCGATCTGTCTTGAGAACATTGGGGGAGGCCTATGTTCAGCAGTGGACGTCTATTGGCTGAAATGATGAAGATGATGAGGCATAGGTTAGACAGAAACTTAAATGTATAAACTTAAATGAATATATGTTCAATAAAAAATGTAGGTGACTTGAATTCACTAACTGTCATTGTCATTATTTTGTCTTTTTATTTTATGATTAGAGATTTAACTTTTTATTAATCAACGTGAGCAAAAGCGTTATTAATTTGTCATGCCGACTGACGACGTCATAGGACGATTTTTACATTTTATTTCTCCATAAATATCTGTCTAAAATTCTGAAATTATTTCTTAAATTTCTAGGAGTCTAATCTAGAAATAGTATTTTTCATTTCAAACAATGATTTTTTGTCGTATTGTCCATTGGAGGCGTACGTCACGTCAATCAAAGCACTTTATTATGATAAACGATATCATTAAAAATGCAAACACATTTAGGCGTCCAACACACCTGACCGCATGCAATCGACAAAATGATCATTTGTACTGTTTAATAAAAGCCAAATTAATTAACGTCAAATATGGACGGTAGCTGCGTTTAGAGATGTTGAAACGAAAAGTATTTAACTGCATTTTGGGATTTAATTAGTACGTTCGCTTATATTGCTTCGTTGCTAGAAAATTGTATCAAGTCATCCATCAACCCAATTATATTCTTCACCTTATCGTATGATTCCCGGTTGCGTCCAATGCAGTCGCTTTGGAGCCCAGGGTACGCTTATGTAGACAATGGAATGTATCAAGACGGGAATGAACGTGTTAATCCCATCTTGATACATTATATGTACAATAAATATCGTGATATTTATTGTACGTTCACGATATTTGTGAGTACACAAAGTTGTATAACATAATAAATATCGTGTTAATTCCCGTCTTGATACATTCTGTTGATAATGCCACGCGAAAATCTAAAAAACTATATATAGACGATGACTCAGAATTTTGGAAGTCTAGTTACAATGAAGCGAATGCCGTCTGACCTTCGCCACTCTTTAACAGTGGAAACAGATCAATTAAATTATAGTTACACGTTACGGAAACAATCCGAAAGAATGATCATAATTATTATAATAATGATAAAATAATATATTTATCTTTGCCTTTGTCGTTTCTTTTCTATCATCATCGTCATCATCATCAAAATGATAGTTTCCATACTTTTTTTGGTTTATTCCCGCTGTCCACCCTCTGCTTGTCCACCCCGGGTGGACAAGCAGCTTCTTTCAACCAGGAAGGGGTGGGCAGCGGGAATTTTTTTAACAATTGTTTTACTGTCCACCCGGGGTGGACATGCGGAGGGTGGACAGCGGGAATAAACCCTTTTGTTATGTGATAGGTGACAGACGAGCAGACAGATCGCCTTATGGTAAGCGATTGTCGCCGCCCATGGACACCCGCGACACCGGTAGAGACACAAGTGCGCTGCCAACCATCTGTCTGTCAATACTATTAGGAAAACCTTATTTTTTAATACGACGATGTCTCCTTAAATATTTATTAATTTTGTTGTCCGTTTACGACCTTTGTAACGCGGTCGAAACTTCAAGCTGTGAGTAGATGCTACTACGAGTATGTACTTACATATAAAAATAACCACGTTCTATCCCATGTACTATCAGCCGTGTGGTCCCCGGCAGAGTAGAATAGGCCCCCCTCACTCTTACCGAGGTGTCGTAAAAGGCGACTAAGGTAAAGCTGCTGGCATGATCATCAGCACCCAGAGAAGGAAAACTCTGCATTTATATCAAAACCCTCGCCAACCCGTTTGTCAAGCGTGGTGAGTATAGCAATTACCCCTCATGTGATTGAGGGAGGCCCGTGCCCCAGCAGTGGGGACTTAAATGGGCTGACGATGATGACGATGATCCTATGTACATGAATTATTTGTAAAGTTGTGTACAAAGTAAATATGTTTGACAACGCTTAATAAGCTCTCGTGCGTATTACATTCATTTTTGAATCAGTGAGTCACAGCTCTAGTTAAAGCTAATTAGATTTATTTAATAATTACAAGAGATACGCAGTCGGGGTTGTGTGATTGTTTACTAAATAATAAGCGGGCTGCTGTTAGCAGACATGTTGTTGATGGTAGCTCAATGGTTCAGACCACGTCTTCCATACGAGGGGACCGGGTTCGAATTTTGTCGTTACACTTTTTTAAGAAAGGTCTCCTCACGATGTTTTCTTCTTACCGCCGAGCTAATGGTAGAAATATGCATATTTGAAAAATACAGAGGTGCATGCTCGAATTCGAACCACGACCCCCTACATGGAAGGTGTATTATTATCCATTGAGCTACCATCACTCGAAGGTTAAGATCGCTCGTATAACGGCACTCCGTCATAACCTGAAAGATAGACAAACAAATCCACCACATTCGCAATGTTTGAAATGCAAGTGCAAAAAAATGGACGAGACATTTTTGTTATTGCAAACCTTTTGGTATAGCGGATTCCTATTGGTGACGGTGATCATTTTTTTTTTTATTTATTTATTGAGGTACACCAACGATTGTTACAACTATCATCATCATCATCAGCCCATTTAAGTCCCCACTGCTGGGGCACGGGCCTCCCTCAATCACATGAGGGGTAATTGCTATACTCACCACGCTTGACAAACGGGTTGGCGAGGGTTTTGATATAAATGCAGAGTTTTCCTTCTCTGGTTGCTGATGATCATGCCAGCAGATTTACCTTAGTCGCCTTTTACGACACCTCAGTATGAGTGAGGGTGGCCTATTCTACTCTGCCGGGGACCACACGGCATTACTAATGTTATTATATTATTACCTACTGCATCTAAATTACATTAAAAACATAGCAATCATATGCTTTTTGTATTTTCTAAAATTGTATGACAAAATCTTCCTAGCGTCATAGAGTGCACATCAACACAAACCGACTGATTGTACTTATTGTAAAGTTTACTTAGTCTGGATATAGGCGAATTTGTACCCATTGTGGTTCTTCTGAATGTCGGTAAAAGGAGGTGGACAGGGTTTCGAGGAATACGTCATGGGACACGAAAAGAAAAGCTGTCAAATAATTTGGAGAGCGGAGCAGCGGAGATGATTATTGAGAACTTTATATAAAAATTTAAGATAAATTATGCCGCGTCGCTTTTCCAAGCTCGTCATCCCGAATCCAGCCAGTCTGTCTCTGTATCTAAAATATCTACTTGACCTACCTATGTTGTATGCTAAGTACCGCGTATTTTTTTTTTGAATTCTCTTAATTCTAAGGGAATGAGTAGCATAATGGGGTCGCCACACGGTGCTCCCGTATTCCAGACAATATCTAACAAGAGAGTTATAGAGAAGAATCTTTGTTGAAATTTTCCTGAGAAACCTAGTATTTCTTATCACAAAACCCAGCACTCTAGATGCCTTCTTTATTATATAGTCGATACGAGGAATCATTTACTTACCATCTGGTGAGTCGCATTAAACAGCTTTTTTATGAGAAAGGCAAACGAGCAAGCCAGTCACCTGTTGGTAAGTGCACCGCCGCCCAAGGACACCAGAGGGACTGGAGAGCCTTTTATAGGCTCGTTTCTTGAAGATCTCAATTTTGTACCCGTTCGAAAATACCGCTTCAAACAATATAGCGACGTCAAGTTGAAAAGCCATTTTCTTATTAAAAAGGAAGTAAATACTAACAAACATTTAAACGTCCGTAAATATTCCACTATTCAAAAGATCCGCAGTTCACAGAAATCTCTGTACAATACAAAAGGAGCTGAGATCCGACGTCTGTAACAGACTTATTAGCCGCTCCTGGGTGGATGTTGACATAAAGGGATGACCTAGTGCATTAGCAAAACGGATGCCTTCGCATCTGAGCGCCAGATGAGGCCTAGACTAGAGCGGAGATGTAGTCGATAAAGATCTTACTCTGATGTGATAGTCGAAACATTAAAAAAAAATGATTAAGCCCTTAACTAGCCGGATATTGTATTTGGAAGTGACTCTGGCTGATACGTCTAAGGTGTGGACCTAAGGATGAACACTTGTGTTTGTTCAGTGATATATGTGGTTAATTTCAGTGTCTGGGTGTAATATATGTGTTTAAATATATATTTGTAATTCCTCTGCTGATTAATATCCGTGGCATAAGGGCAATAATAAGCTACTTAGTACGGAATCAGCCATCAGGTCAATGAGATGTTGTATGATTATTATTTTTTAAATAAAGGGATGACCTAATGTGTTGGAGCGCTAGAATAGTGTGAGATAAAGTTGACGAAAATTTTTCTTCGATGAAAAATAGTCTCAAATATTTTGAGGCAAATATCAAGGTTTTGGTTAATTGTTCCAGGGTGAATGTTGACATCAAAGGATGACCTAATGGATTATCAAACAGGACGATTGGGAAAATAGGCAATTTCTCAATGTTTTAAAATAATGGGGTACGTAGATTCACACTATAAATCCTTAATAGCTCAAAAGTTTGGCAAGTAAAGTACTATGTGCGTAAATTAAAACAAATTAGAATTCAAAGTTTTCTTTACCTGAAATAAATTTCCTGTCAAATACGTTTTTTTTCTTAACTTCTAGGAATTGACTGGACTTCATTAACTGAAAATTATCCGTCCGTTCTTTATATAGTGATATTTAGGTGGTTTTGATACCAGGAGCCCATTTCTCGTGCTCGTGATATTTTGAAAACATGGCGGATATCACCTGAAAACCATACAAAAAACTATGTCTTAGCGATATATTTTCGTATGAAAATATATGTCACGAGCACGAGAATTGGGGTCCTGAACACGTCGGATACTTCTTATACGATATGATTTTACGCTTTCCTATACTGCGTTTATCAGCTATCTTTTCCATGATAATAGTATCGCGGGTTGCTTAAAACGTAACCAAGACGTACGAGGTTTTTATTTTATTAATCAATGATTTCTTTGCAAGATTACAATATAAGAAGGAGTTACTGGTGTGATTTAGTATTCTGGATGCATTCAGATGCGTAAATGATGGTTAGTACGGAAATATTGTATTGATTTAATTTATTTTATTTGAATGTAAATGTTAATATGTATGGAACCTTGATTTCTGAAATAAATGATTATTATTTATTTAAAAAAAAAGTAAGCGCAGGCTTTAGTTTCATGTCCGTAGATCACAATATTTTAATGCCTTATTATTTTTATCGATGACCCTCGTTACATCACTAGCTCGACCCGTGCCAGGGGATTATTATCCCAGAGATTATCATCCCGCTCCGTCGTCGCGCCAAAATACTGAAAAGAGTTGCAAATCTGCAATGCTAAAGCTACGAGCGATTGAACAGACCCCCTTTGCGTTCCTTGCAAGCTCGTACTTAGGGTATAAAGGGGTTATAAGGGGGGTATAAAGGGGATTTGGAAAGGAGGCTAGGGAAACAGTTTTTACATTGCGTTGCATTTTAACAATAATTAAGTAAGATGGGCATAAATAAGAAACATCGCGTTAATCTTCAACTTATAATTAAGATTAGAAAAATTATGTTTTTTTATCAATTGGAATAAGATGCAAATGTGCAATAGTAAATCAACGACTGATTGGATACCCCTTTACTGTTCCTTCCTTGAAATCTGTAGGCTCGTACTTAGATAGGTATTTGAAAAGGGAATTTAGGGAAATTAGGATCTTTTTCATTTGAAAAATGATGCAACAGATTTGCATCATCGCAAATGCTTAGTCTACGGGGGCTATATACTCAAAGTCTACGAGCGATGAATTATTTAAGTTGATGATTGTTTTATTATTTCTTGTGTAATGCAGGTTCGGACTTAGAGTAAAGGGCGTTTTTGAAATAAGGGGTAAAGGAAGAAAAAATAATGTGAAATAAAAACAACGGGCGATTCAACTGACAACTATCTTTATCATTTGCAATCTTCTCGACCGCATTTAGGGTTTTGTGACCGCATTGTTTTAAGGAGAATAGGGTATTTTAGGGGTTTTTATTGATTGGCAAAATCATGATAGAAATCTAAACCAGCAATCGATTGAATTAACGAACTACAGGTAAGTACTAAGAATTCGAAAGGAGTGAAGAAATTAAGGGTAAGTTATTTTTCTTTAAGATAACAATAATCTCAAATTTCGAAATAATTAAAAAATATAGAACGGCATTTTTCACGGTTCATTTGCTTAATTATTAGCTTAATTAATAGCTCAAAAAAGCCTACAAAACTTACGAGTGTATTTTGTCTAAAAAGCTTTCTAAAACGAAGGACCATACAGGAATAAGCCAGGTAGTATACCAGTCAGATATAATGCAATCTCCAACGACAACTTACGACTGAGCTTGCTTCTTGATTTGTTAATAAAATTAAATTAGTGCCGGCCAACAAAGGTTGACATCGTAGATCAAAGGAGACTGGAGGTGACGATGAAAATCAAAAACAGGCGAGCGTAATTTCAGATCATCATCCTCCTGCCCTGACATCGTTTCGCCCATTATATTTGGTTCAGCTTTTCTATTTCGGCATTTTCCCGTAGTGATAATGATGACAATAAGCCTTGGTTTTTTTGCTAGCACCTACACTGCGTTGGCTCGGCCACGTTGAGAATGGAGTCGGATCGAGCTGCTAAGAGATTTGACGTTAAACCTTGGTTTTTTTGCTAGTAGCTACATTGCGCTGGCTCGGCTACGTTGAGAATGGAGTCGGATCGAGCTGCTAAGAGCTTTGACGTTAAACCTTGGTTTTTTTGCTAGTAGCTACTCTGCGCTGGCTCAGCCACGTTGAGAATGGAGTCGGATCTAGCTGCTAAGAGCTTTGACGATAAACCTTGTGTTTTTTGCTAGTAGCTACATTGCGTTGGCTCGGCTACGTTGAGAATGGAGTCGGATCGAGCTGCTAAGAGCTTTGACGTTAAACCTTGGTTTTTTTGCTAGTAGCTACACTGCGCTGGCTCAGCCACGTTGAGAATGGAGTCGGATCTAGCTGCTAAGAGCTTTGACGATAAACCTTGTGTTTTTTGCTAGTAGCTACATTGCGTTGGCTCGGCCGCGTTGAGAATGGAGTCGGATCGAGCTGCTAAAAGCTTTGACGTTAAACCTTGGTTTTTTTGCTAGTAGCTACACTGCGCTGGCTCAGCCACGTTGAGAATGGAGTCGGATCTAGCTGCTAAGAGCTTTGACGATAAACCTTGTGTTTTTTGCTAGTAGCTACATTGCGTTGGCTCGGCTACGTTGAGAATGGAGTCGGATCGAGCTGCTAAGAGCTTTGACGTTAAACCTTGGTTTTTTTGCTAGTAGCTACACTGCGCTGGCTCGGCCACGTTGAGAATGGAGTCAGATCGAGCTGCTAAGAGCGTTGACGTTAAACCTTGGTTTTTTTGCTAGTAGCTACACTGCGCTGGCTCGGCCACGTTTAGAATCGAGTCGGATCGAGCTGCTAAGAGCTTTGACGTTAAACCTTGGTTTTATTGCTAGTAGCTACATTGCGTTGGCTCGGCCGCGTTGAGAATGGAGTCGGATCGAGCTGCTAAGAGCTTTGACGATAAACCATTGGTTTTTTTGCTAGTAGCTACACTGCGCTGGCTCGGCCAGGTTGAGAATGCAGTCGGATCGAGCTGCTAAGAGCTTTGACGATAAACCATGGTATTTTGCTAGTAGCTACACTGCGCTGGCTTGGCCACCTTGAGAATGGAGTCGGATCGAGCTGCTAAGAGCTTTGACGATAAACCTTGGTTTTTTTGCTAGTAGCTACACTGCGCTGGCTCGGCCACGTTGAGAATGGAGTCGGATCGAGCTGCTAAGAGATTGGACGATAAACCTTGGTTTTTTTGCTAGCACTGCGCTGGTTCAGCCACGTTGAGAAAATAGTCGGATCAAGTCACTAAGAGCATATCGGGCCGACCATCTGGAAAGCACCCGGTGGGATGGGCATCCCACCACAACGGCGGGACTGGCGACAGGTTGCCGAAATCAGACCGGAATGGCGAAATCTCGCATCGGAAGTCAAGATCCACTTTGGGTTGCTGAGCCAGCGTAATAGGAGTATCCTCATCTGCTGTTTCCAGGTAATCGATGGTCAGCGCGGTATGTCTTCTTCTTTCATTCATCCTTGTCATTCATTGTTCAACCATCTAACCGTTTTTCCATCATGTTATTCTTCACACAGTCCATCCATCTCTTTTTCGGCTGTTCTCTATTCCTCCACTCATTCACATTCATACCCATCACTCATTTGGTTACATACTCCTCCTCTATTTTCAATATATGGCCATACCAGGAAAGGTACTAGGACCTGTAATATAATAATTCCTTATCTTGTCCAATCTCGTCACGCCACATATTCATCTTAACAATATCATCTCTGTCGCATGCAATCGTCTTTCACATTCTTATCCATACATTATGATTGATCTAATGACTGATTGGTTTACGCATGGCTGTCGTAACTTGTCGCCATTTTAAGTGAAATTTTAGATAGACTAATAAATTATACATATCTACACAGTTGAAGCCAATAATAACAGGACTCTCTGAACCACGCTTCGGCTTAAATAGGCCATCTCAAACTATATAACGGATTTTAAATGCAAATATTTTAAGGACGTGCCCAAATATTCCTTCATCTTCATCCACCTGTCGTTTTCTCAGGTTATCTGGGGTCAGCGCAGTATGTTTTTTCTTTTATGCGTCTCTGTCATTCGTCGTCGAGCTATCCAATCATCTTTCCATTATCTTCATACAATCCTTCCATCTCTTTTTCGGCCGTCCTCTGAAATATTTCCTCAACCTATCCCAATATTTCTAGGTGGAATCCTAACCACATCTAGCGTAAGCCTAGGTCCTCAACAATGGAATGCAGAATTAATTAATGGCGCCTCAGCCACATCTCACAATGAGACCCTCTTCAATCTTGCCTGTGTAGGGCCTTCCACCTTAATTTAGAACGAGAATTTCGCTTAAGTGACTTTTATTACGAGCAACAAAGATTCTGTCGCGAATTTACAAGTAAACAAAATGGCCGCTGCCCGTTTATTTTACCGCCTCAACAGAAGGGATTTAAAAGGACGTTGTTGGAACTGATTTTGTTACTTGATTTAATTAGATTTGTAAGTAATATTTTTGAGGAGCAAAGGTTTAGTAACATTTTAGTGTTTCGTCGATGAATGGCGAAAAAATGGAACTTTCGGTGGATACCAATAGGTATACTGGTAGATAAGTATATCTGTTCCTGTTTTAAAAACGCGTAGAATAAAAGTTTAAACTTCATACAAAGTGTTCTGTAAAAGTAAAAAGAGAGGAGGGACAAAAACTACATACAAAGTTCATCGAGCCTACACGTAATACTTTTGTTGGTATTGAATTCCGGGCAAATCTTTATCGACCTTACCCTTCCAGCGGTAACTAAGACGGCCGACTAGCCTTCGCCCATTAAGGCGACGGGTAGGGCACACTAGTGACGCCAATTTTAATTTTTAGCTACTAAACCGAATCTATTTTAAACAATATCAGGACTACAACCTTTCGGCAAACACTCATACTATTTAAAAAATAACCATGCACAAATGTTGGGTCCGTTTTTGTACGCAAAAAATTGATTCACGCTAAGAGTGTAATCAGTTTTTCGCTTACGCGTTGGATAAGTGTGTTGTTTAACGCCCTGTTGGTCTAGAGGATTAAGTGCCAGGCCGTGATTTCAGGGTCCTGGGTTCGATTCCCGGGTCGAGCGAAAAGTATGTTTCGAATTTTTCAGACAGAGCTCGGGTTTGTGATCACCAACCCGCATTTAGCAAGCGTGGATATTTAGCCTTATCCCATCATAGTAGCGATAACTTGATTTCTATGATGGAGGCCTTTGCCCTGCAGTGGGACAATTTATAGGCTGATTAAAAATAAGTGTTTGCCGAGAAGTTGTAACCCCGATTCTCTCTTTACTGCACAATCTTCTCTCATTCTTTCGAGGTGGTCAAGCCAGCGAAGTCGATGCGCTTTAGTCTCACCAATGAATTGCTGGATTAGTGGCAGGAATTTACGCAAGACCGACCGAAATGGTGGCTTTTATTATCGGAGGCCAAGACTCACTATGGGTCACTGCGCTAACTAGGATCGAACTATCTATCGGTATTGAATTCCCAGTTCAGGGGCTTAAAAAATACCCCATATTGAGAACTGTTCAATTTCAATTTCCTTAAATCAGTAAAAAAATCGAATGTATTTTCATACACCTTACTTAAATGAACTAATAATTAAATACGTAACAGACAAAAATACAGGGTTAAAATTTGTATGTCATATAACTTCATAATTATTAGGCTTGCTGTGACTGCCTTAGTGGCGCAGTGGTGATTGGGTCGGACTTTAAAGCGACGGCTACGCAAGAGGTCCCGGGTTCGTTTCCCGGGTCGGGCCAAAAATTTGTACCTAAGTTTTCAGAAAGAAATTCTTAGTGTCAGCCCGGAATCTGTAAGTCGGCGGTCTTGTACCCCCGTGCCTCGGAAAACACGTTAAGCCGTTGGTCCTGCGCCTAATCTGTCTCCGATCGTGTCCCATCGGAATATGAGGGTAAGGGAATAGAGAGTGCACTTGTGTTTTCGCACACACTTGAGCACTATAATATATCCTGCGTACGTGGCTGATCTTTGAGATTGGCCGTAGCCGTAATCGGTTGGAGGATAAATGAAAATAAATTAGGCTTGCTAATTTATTTCAGTATATTTTAAACAACAGAAAATCCGAGGCGTAAGTCAATCCAGAGAAACAAAACTTTTTCATACTAAGTACACTCATTTGTTCTCTTCTAAAAGTTCAAAAAGAATATCGTGTTCCAAACAATTCTCTTCCAGTCAGAGACGACATGCAATCGCAATTATCCTTTGTCCTTTAAAAAGCACTTTTCTGTGTCTTTTAAAGCACGCTTAACAAAGGTCCAAAAGAACAGCTGTCATAAATAAACTAAAAGCCAAGTTCTATTTAAATATTCTGAACAGTAAGAACCTCTCTCTTATGAGGTGGTCCTTCATGTCTGAGGATCGTGGTCTGCATCATGGTTGCATCTGACTGACCGGATGGCGCAATTGGTAGTGACCCTGCCTCTTACGTCAAAGGTCGTGGGTTCGATCCCAACCTGGACAAACATTCGTGTGATGAACACTTGTGTTTGTTCAGTGTCTGGGTGTAATATATGTATTTAAGTATATATTTGTGTTCCTCTCTTGTCTGATATCTGTAACACAAGTGCTTAAGCTACTTAGTACGGAATCTGGTCAACCTATGAGATGTTGTGAGAATTATTATTATTATTACATCTGGAGCGAATGATCTGCTTCCACCGGTTTCTGTCTAGCGCATCTCTTACAACTGTGCAGAATTTGGAGGACGACGAGTCTTTTAAATGATCGGTCCACCTTGTTGGTGAACGACCGCGTGATCTTCTGCCTTCGGTGTTCGCAACCACACTCAGTATTTCTAGATTTCCTCCTCGCATTGTGTGATCGAAATATGCAAGTGAGAACCTATATTAGGTTTACTAATGAATGTATATCCAAGAAAAATATCCTCCAACCTATTACGGCTACGGCGGCCAATGTCAACGATCAGCCACGTACGCAGGATATATTATAGTGCTCTAAGTGTGTGCGCAAACACTAGTGCATTCTCTATTCCCTTACACTTGTATTCCAATGGGACACTAGGGTGACACGACCGGAGAGGGATTGGGCGTAGGACTAACGTGCTATCCGAGGCACGGGAGTACAAGACCGCCAACTTCCAGACTCCGGGCTGACACTAAGTATTTCTTATTGAAAACTTATCGAAACCGGGACCTCTTGCGCAGCCATCGATTTAAAGGGCGACCCACTATCCACTACGCCACGCTCCGAGGTAACCAATCCAAAAAATAACATAAATCTAAATAAACTCTACGATTACTTCGGATGGATCATCTTATCTACGAGTAGTTATTGCAAATCATACAACTTGTCTTTACAAAATTTTGGCTGCTTTTTTTGGGGCAGAATTCTTGGAACTGTTTAGGACCGACTTAGCTTCAAACGAGCATCTGATATGTGTTTAAGTATGTCACCTTTGTTTTACTTTTTTCGGTATGATTTGTCATGTGTCAAAATAAATTCGGTAAATAGATTGATAGAGTTTTCCATTGAATATAAAGGCGCAGGACGGCCTTTATCAGAATCAGCCATCTTTAAAATGTGAGCTTGTGGGGTTGAACATAGAACTCGTTTACTTTCAAATCACTTTAATTTGCGGTAAATAATCTCCAATTCACAAAATAAAATAGATATTGATTCACGACACTAGATCACGCAATTACTAACGATGGCTTAGAATATTAGCGATTCGTCGGATCGATGGTGCGCGGACGGTTCCTCGATTCAAAGTGAGTCACTTTTTCGTTTTTCCGCCGCACTACCATAGACTAAGACGTTCCGCCAGAGCCACAGACGTCACTCTTATTCTAAGACATCCGTTTCGTTGACAGCTGTCACTTATAATTTTAACGTTAAAATAGTGAAGCGCCGTCAAATATTTTATTTTATTTATTTAACTAGATTCAACTTCTTGCGAATCCTGATACCTCGTCCTGAAAACGTCAAACAGTTTGTGTTCGACTGTTCTCCTGTTATTGTCGGTATTTCAACCACCACAAAAGGTATTTTTGTATTTGGTATGTGTTATTTATTATATATGAATAAAAGATATATTTAGTAAGTAACCGAACTGGAGGGTTTATTGTTGAATTATTTCTTACATCAATGACAGCTGTCAAGTTGACAAGCCCGCCTTAACACTAGAACAAGATGCGTTCAGAAACATAATTTAAAGTTAATATCACAGGGTACTTAGATTAAACCAAACATTTAATCTAAGATTCGGTACTTACATCACACTTGAAACCCGGGCAGAGAAGCTTGGACTCTGCTCGTATTTTTTATGTGTTCTGTATAGACTAAACTGAATTTGTGGTAGATGGCGGACGAGAAGAAGGATGATAAATGATCGAGCTCGTACTCACGTCCTTTATCGTAGATCAATTTTAAGACCCAAGCGCCCACTCTCAGTCCCGTCTCCTGTGAACTCTGAATAAACAGAAAAAGTTGAAAACTTTCGTGACAAAACAAACACCAAGATGACTTTTACCTTTCTTTTATCACATTTTCTGTTAAGGACCCTAAAAATGTCCCCTTAGTAAATTATTGCGTGTCCTTCTTTTCTCAACTCTGCAATTACAAAAGTTTTATAATTCTTCAGCGCAAGTAAATTCACGAGTATTGTTTACTCTCAAAGGAATGAAATACAATGGACCGCTCAGGAGGCTTTCCTTATAACACGAAAAATCTCTTTTCAAAATGATGAAATCGGATTTACTTACAAAGGGAACTATTGAAATTAAAATACACAAAGCACTTTAAAATATTAAGGATCTATTTATTTATGAAGGTAAATAAAGTCTGCAGTTTTTGCAGGGAGTTAATAAATAATAATAAAACAGGTTTGACGTAGAAATATCTAATGGATCCATGAAAATATTTTTCTTAAATTTAGTATTTATTGTGAGTATTGCATGAGTTTTGGTATAATGAAGAAGTTGTTGTGAAGACGGACATCTGTCACCACAGATATGTATTATAATGAACTAGTGATCTGCCCCGGATATCGCATTTATTATACTTAAACTTAAGGGTAATTCTTCCCTTTGAATAATACTCTATCTCTTAAAAACCGCATCAAAAACCATTGCGCAGTTAACTAAACTAAGTTACTTTGTCTGTTTGTGCGTGCGTTAAGATAAGCACGCACAAACAGGCAAGGTAACTAATAAGTAAAAGTTATTACTATGTAGTGATAGGGTAATTCTTCCCTTTGAATAATACTCTATCTCTTAAAAACCGCATCAAAAACCATTGCGCAGTTAACTAAACTAAGTTACTTTGCCTGTTTGTGCGTGCGTTAAGATAAGCACGCACAAACAGGCAAGGTAACTAATAAGTAAAAGTTATTACTATGTAGTGATAGGGTAATTCTTCCCTTTGAATAATACTCTATCTCTTAAAAACCGCATCAAAAACCATTGCGCAGTTAACTAAACTAAGTTACTTTGCCTGTTTGTGCGTGCGTTAAGATAAGCACGCACAAACAGGCAAGGTAACTAATAAGTAAAAGTTATTACTATGTAGTGATAGTAGCATAACAAAAAAATTACAATTTTGAGTAACGGGATTAAAAAACGTGTAATTTCGTCACAAAACATGGCATCAAAATTATAAAAATGCCGGCATCGGGAAAATTTCTTTGTAGTGATTGTAGCCTCTTTGGTACTTCCTAAGCGGTAACACCAACTTAAGAAAAAAAAATAGAAGAAAAAGAACCGCCTTCAATATAATATGTCGAACTGCACAATATAAGAATCTCCGAAGTTATTCTGTATTGTCTAATTCTATCGAATTTAAATTTATTTATTTTATAAAATATTAATAACAAACTCAATTAAAGAGATTCACTAACTCGCATCATCGTCCAATTTCAACAAGAAAAGATACGTGTCTCTTTAATCACTTGACATTGGCAAGTTGTGTCCAAGACGTCTGCGTCTGCCATTATTTAAAAAAAAGTTCTGCACAACAGTTCCCTTCTTATCATACTTGCATTTTCTTACCAACTTATATCTTATGTTCAATTTTTTTATCGAGACAAGCAACGAGCAAGTGAGTCGAATGATATAAAGTAATCAACGCCGCCCATGAACATCCGCAAAATAAAGAGATCGCTAATATGTTGCCAGCGTTTTTAAAAAGGAATACGCTCTTCTCTTGAAGGTCCCTAAATCGTAGTACTAAAGTTTATACTAATGCTATTTTAAAAAATATGCTAGCCAAATTTATTTCAATTTAAAGATTTTACCTCAAACTTTGTCCTTCGAATGCCAAGTTCGAGCCTAAAATTTATGTCTCAAATTAAAGCTCGTATCTTGGTCACGCAGATATAAAAATGTTTACAAAAAGCCTTAACAAATGCAAGTTAATAAACGCGTTAGCACCCACAATCAACTATCTACTTTAAAACTCCTTTGTCTCCTAGCTATAAATAAGGGCCAAGTTTAACACAAAGAGTTCAGAGGATTGTAAAAAAGTTTTTATCTTTTAAATTGTTTGATATCACGCCCATTGTTTTATTCTTTTGCAAGCAGAAGCTAGAATTGTAGCTTTTTCTATTGTTGTCTCCATAATTTTTCTAATTTAAGTAATGTAGTGTAAAAAATAAATTTGCTAAAACATTTTTACCATATACAGTTTATTTTTTATGTCACTAGCTTTACTCGCGTGGAATTCAATTTACCACATAGAGTTCGTGCCACGATAGAAGTCCCGCGAAAAACAAGGCACTAAATTTTGTATTCTTTGGTCTATGAAAATAAAGCTGAAATTTGGATGTTGTCTCAAGCGCGATTTTCACGAGACTTCTTTGGTGGCGCGGACTCTAGTAACCTATGTCACTCATCCCTTTATATCTCTCACTCCTCTTAAAATAGCGTTAATCGTCGCTCCGTTTAAAACGGACAAATTAACTGAGACACACACATATATTTTCCCATTTATAATATTATACTCCTTTCGCTTTATCATGATATCGGTGACAGCAGGACAGAGTTATACGTGAGTCACACGTTGGAAAGAGACTAACGTGAAAAATGTATAGATTTTGACATCTGTCACCCATATCATACTAAAACGAAAGGAGATTTTGGAGGGTGCGGTTTCTTAGTGAACACACGTTTAAAAATTTATATGTAAAAACGTTTGTTACTTTTTATTTGGTTTACGATTTTGTAATTGCACTGTCGAGATAAGTTTCTACTGCCTTAAAATTAATGTTGTCTTACAGAGATTTCAATGGGGGCTATCGCGTGTGAAAAATCCGCTAGATGGCGTACTATAGGACTAAGGTACATTCAACAGCACATCAAGGTATACACTTGCAGTACGATAATAACGCTTATGCCCCGGACATAAGGGCGGTCTCAGGGTCATAGTGTGTAGTCTGATGTGCTTCTGACTGTACATGTAAAATGCGATTGTTTATTTTTATAAATGATCTGTCAAAATGACAAATTGACAAACTAAACAACCAATGTTTTTGATGTTGGACCTCAGTCCAACATTTCCATTGCGACTGTCGTGGACTGTATTTGGGGTTTTCTTTTCAATCGCGTCGGTGTCAGCGTCGGCGTCCACTCACCAATATGGCGAGGCGTCGTCGAGCGGGGAGCGGGGTGCGAGGCGCCTGGCGTCAATAAGAAACCAGTTTTTTATTATAGTGTCGCAGGCGCCTGATGCCCGTCAAAACAAAAAGGCCCGTCTGTGTACTGTCTCGCGTCTTGAGGAGGGGTCTTTCTTTTTCCCTTTTCTTCTAGGTATCGGTTGCCGGAAAAAACTGTGATTTCCTAGGAAACCGACCCTATTGATATCCCCCTTTTCATAGCAGAACTAGCCGCTATGTAAGGGAGCTATCAATTCTGTCTGAGAGACAAGGACGCATGTATAGGTCGTTCGTCCTTGTCTCGCATTCCTATCTATTCTAAGTGTAAACTAATCTATTTTTAGCTTACACTTAGACCTATTCTAACTAAATCTACCTAATTCCTACCAGTACATCAGACTTAACCTACGGGATATCGATCAAACGCCAATATCATCATCATCATCATCATCAGCCCATTTAAGTCCCCACTGCTGGGGCACGGGCCTCCCTGAATCACATGAGGGGTAATTGCCATACTCACCACGCTTGGCAGACGGGTTGGCGAGGGTTTTGATATAAATGTAGAGTTTTCTGGGTGCTGATGATCATGCCAGCAGCTTTACCTTAGTCGCCTTTTACGACACCTCGGTAAGAGTGAGGGTGGCCTATTCTACTATGCCGGGGACCACACGGCTGGCACGGCAAAACCAATAATCAACTGTTTATTTCTAAAAAACTTATTCTAATACAATTTTCCTTATACTAACGCATAACTATTACATAAGTAAGTAAGACAAATTAATAGTCACTAAAATCACTTCACACAATCACTTAACAGGTTAACACCGGCGTCCGTAATACCGACATAAGAAAAATAGTCTCAATATTGGCAATAAGAAGACCTAAAATTTATGAGGCTTCAAAAATGATGACCAACCATACACGCAGACAAAAAAAAATCCGTGGGAGAGCCACTTTCGGCATAAACCGGCCGACTTGACCGGAGTGATGCGACGTGCTCACAGAAACCCGGCGTGAAACAACACTGTACGCTGCGTGTACCGGAGGTCCGATCTGGGAGAAAGGGGGGTTTAAAGTTTAGTCAGTGCACTTGTGACTTTACTGGTGTCGCGGGTGTCCTTGGGTGGCGGCAATCGCTTACCATCAGGTGATCCGTCTGCTCGTCTGCCACCTATCACATAAAAAAAGCTGATTGCGCACTTGATGACACTTCGAACTACTCAGATTCATAGATTCTTTATTGCTAAAAACAGAGTCTTAGAACTATCGGTCTCATCTTCTCAAGGAAATATTTAAGTACGGCCACTTTAGCAAATGCGCTGTCATTACCTCAACAGCCAAGTCCATATGAAAACAGTCCCGCAACAGGGTTGATTGTTGTTTGCTTTGTCAAATCAGTCCTCTGGCACGCCATTTGCCGTTACGCCCAATCAGCGATGCTACATCGCATTTGGCATATGCACAGCCTTTAGCTGAATTCCATGGTTATGTTATTTTTGGTCGTGGGCTTGCTTGATGGCGACTTTATTAAGTTACCCTGCCATCAGTTACAATTGTTCTACTTACAGACGGTTTAGTGCAGTTAGATGTAAGTTTATCCTTTTTTTAAAAATGCATGGAAATTCTAACATTGTTTTGAGAACCTGCTTCGAGAGTGCCCTGACTTTTTCAATATTATATTCAAATTGCCTAAAAATCCTTTGCATAAATTACTATGAAAATTCTTATGTATTTGTCCTTGATTTTTAAAACTGGAACATCATGTTTATTTAAAATTCGAACTAGTCAAATGACATTTTATAAGAAGAACTTATTTTAGTTTTTTGTAGGGTTCCGTAGCCAAATGGCGAAAACGGAACCCGTATAGATTCGTCATGTTTGTCTGTCTCCGTCTGTCCGTCCGTCCGTATGTCACAGCCACTATTTTCCGAAACTATAATAACTATACTATAGAAATTTGGTAAATAGATGTACCTATTTTATAGTTTTTTAGATTTTCGCGTTGCATTATAACTACAATGTATCAATACGGGGATTAACACGATATTTATTATGTGCACTCACATATTTGGCTCGACGTTTCGGCTACGTTACAGCAGCCGTGGTCACGAGCGGAACGGAAACGTCGAGCCAAATATGTGAGTGCACATAATAAATATCGTGTTAATCCCCGTATTGATACATTGTAGGTATGTACCTATTTTGTTAACCGCATTACGATTTTTACACAAAAACAGGGGGAAAAAATGAGGGGTCCACATACTTAGAACTAAAACTCATTTCTTTTCATCAAACCCGTACGTATGGAGTATCTATGGATAGGTCTTAAAAATGATGTTGAGGTTTCTAATATAATTTAATTCTAAGCGTAACAGACACTCCCAAAGTGGTAAAATGTGTTCACCTAACTTCTATAATAAAATAATTATAAAACTAAAAAAATATATGATACACATTACCATGAAAACTAACAACGAAAATTGGTTTGAACTAGATCTAGAGTAAGTAGTTTTTTTTTAATACGTAATGCGCAAAATCCGCAATTCTACCTTCCATTTGGTCAATTCAATTGTTTAACAATTAAGTAATATCTTACTCGCTTACGGAACCCTTCATGGGCGAGTCCGACTCGCACTTGGTCGGTGTTTTTCCAGCTCTTCTGTTAGTATGTATCGTCGTGGTGAAGATTTGGTATATTATTTCGATTAAGTACAATTTTATTAATCTAAAATTATATTTACTTCATACAGCGTATTAATCCCCGTAATTTACATTCATAATTCAAAGATTTTTTTGTGTGATAGGTGCCAGACGAGCAAGCGAATCACCTGATGGTAAGCGATTGCTGCATCCCACAGCGACACTAGTTGAGTCACAAGTGTCAACACGCCACCAACCATTTAACCGCCCTTCCCCCGGATGGGTCTTAAACACAGCAGAAATGCTGCTTCACGCCGGATTGCAGTTAAGCCATGGTATCACTCTGGTCGAGCCGGCCCATTCATGCGTGTTTTTTTTATGCTATTGGTGGACAAACGAGCTAGCGAGTCACCTGATGGAAAGTAATCAATGTCGCGCATGATCAATCGCGATATCAGAGAGATCGTTAATGTGTAACCGGCATTTTTAAAAAAGAGTTCGCTCTTCTCTTTTCTAAACTTAAACAAACATTTCAAGATTTTATCAAATACAAAACAGATCTACGAGTAAGTACCGAATATTTTTTATTAAAACAAAACCGAGCTACGAGTAAGTACGAAACATTCCTGAAAACTGAAACAAAACTAAAAGCTCACACATCCAAACACTCTCTGGAATGCTTGTCTTGTCCAGAATTCCCCTGAAAAATTGTTTAGTAAATACCGTGAAAATTATCTGAAACTTTGTCACCGACTGACAAGTTAACATCTATAATTACATTATGAGAGTTTGCTGGTCGAATAGGTTTCTAATTGTCACTTTATATCTTAGATAAAATCGATTTAATCTAAGCTTTATACCCAATTTTTTGTTGTCAAAATTTGTAGGTGTGTGCAGACGTTCACACGTAGGATTATCTAAATCTAATCTTATTTGTGCCTGTGTTTTCCTGTTAAGAAATTCTCAGTGTCAGACCGGAGTCTGGAAGTTGGCAGCCCAGGAACCGATCCCTCTCCGGTCGTGTCACACTGTGGTGTCATATCGGAATTTAAGGTGACGGGTAGGGCACACTAGCGACGCCAATCGATTTTAGTTTTTAGCTACTAAATCGGATCTATTTTAAACAATTTTGGGATTGCAACCTCTCGGCAAACATTAACTATTTATTAAATAACCATGAACAAATGTTGGGTTCGTTTTTGTACGCGAAAAATTGATTCACGCAAAAAGTGGCCACCTTTGGCGGTAATAAATTTTTGGCGTAAGTGTTTGCCGAGAGGTTGTAATCCCAAAATTGTTTAAAAAATGTAGCTAAAAATTTAAATCGATTGGCGTCGCTCGTGTGCCCTACCCGTCACCTTAAAGGCAAGTGAATAGAGAGTGCACTTGCCGCCTTAGCCGAAGTTGGTTGGAGAATTTGTAGATCTATCAGTTTCTTACTATTAGATATAGCAAATACTCCTTTACCGCCCATATAGTGATAGAAATAAATAAGATTTGAAAGAACATCTTCTTTTTTTGCCTTCTTATGTAGTTAACAAGTGGATAACGCAAATTACATGATCGTACATATTGGTCAAGAGCCTGTCGCATTTTTGATGGCACATAATTGAGTTACTACGGTGTTGTGTGCCGCCATTTTTTATCCAAAATTTATGATTGCAGTGTGAATGAATTTTTATGAATTTATGAGAGTTATTTTATTGTTCAGCACTTATGTATTCAATATTGAAGTATGATAGTGGCTGGTATGTTATTTTTACTGGTGCTGCTGTTTTGTTGATGGTACTGTCGTTTTGCTGAATTCGAATGTGGTTTTGCACACATACACAATTTTATAATCTACTTCAGGAAAAAACCTAAACCAACTTGACAGTGAATTGTCTTCTACTGTATACTCACAATATTGGTTTGGTTGCGGGAGTATTTCCCGAGGGCTACGACTTAGGGACCTTCAAGAGGAGAGCGAACTCTTTTTTAAAAAGGCCGGCAACACCTTAAACGAACGGAGCGATCGTTTATGCTCAGAATGCCAACTTCTCAAAATGCCAACCGTTCGCAAAATGCCCACTTCACAGAATGCCAACTTCTCGAAATGCCAACTTCGCGAAATGCCAACTTTGCGAAACGCCAACTTCGCGAAATGCCAACTTCGCGAAACGCCAACTTCGCGAAATGACAACTTACAGTAATTGTTATGAAATACAGGAGCGGTGAATGCTATGTACCACAAACATTAAAATTAATTAAACAGTCCAATCTCTCTGATTTCGCTAATGTTAGTTTCCATCAGCTGACTTGCTTGCTGGTTTGTTGATTCTAACATAAAAAAAAATAATTGTAAAATGTCCATTTCTGATCACTTGATAGAATGAAACCAAGGATCTATAAGACACGAAACCAAATACTTACTTACAATGTGTGGTTGGTGGTACAATTACTTACTAAAGTCCTTTGACAACAACCCCAGTTTATGAGACAACCGGGACCAAACCTAAAGATGATAGTGATAATGATGATGAGTGGTGACGATATTTATGAAATCTTATGGAAACGAACACGAGCTTTTTTATATGATAGTTGGCCAGACTAGCAGACGAATCACCTGATGGTAAACGATTACCGCCGCCCATGAACACCCGTGACGCCACTAGAGTCAAACCCCCCTTTCCACCGAATTGGGTACGGTACTCCCACTCCGTGTAGTCCCGGCAGAGGAGAATAGGCCACGTTCACTCTTACCGAGGTGTTGTAAAAGGCGACTAAGGTAAAGCTGCTGGCATGATCATCAGCACCCAGAGAAGGAAAACTCTGCATTTATATCAAAACCCTCGCCAACCCGTCTGCCAAGCGTGGTGAGTATGGCAATTACCCCTCATGTGATTGAGGGAGGCCCGTGCCCCAGCAGTGGGGACTTAAATGGGCTGACGATGATGACTCCCACTCACGCAGCGAAACACAGCACAGTGCTGCTTCACGCTGGTTTTCTGTGAGGCCGTGGGATACCACGCCGGTGTTCCGGCTCGACCGGAGTGATACCTCCAGTCGAGCCGGAACATTCATTTGGTAAAGCTGATGTCCATAGACGCTGGTAATCACATACCATCAGGTAATTCGCTTGATCGTTTACATCTATTTCCCATAAAGAAAACAGTCACGCATCTAAATCCCTTCCATCTAGTGTGGCCCAAATGGACGGCAGTAACCACTCACCAAGATACCCTCCTGTATAAATGAATAATACAGACCTTGGACGTCCCTAAAACACTTCCGAAAATAGGTACAAAACACTCAATAATTGCGAACACGTGGTAGGGCTGAGCTAAATATGAAATCCGGTGACAGGTGCCTTATGGGCAGATTCAATTTGCGCATAATATTCAATTTGCCCCCGTCAACCAGGCGAGCCCTACATATTGGACTATCAAACGCAGTTTCGCCGATTACATTACTTCGTTTTTTATTCGACGATTGGGTGTTTATCGGTTTCGAAGCTCGAGGTGTTGTTTTGTTTTTAATTAACATTGGAAAAAATTTAAACCATTCACGGTACGATTTGTCTACAGTGTTGCAGTACGTACAGCAAGTAAATTGTTTAGGATGATGGCAAAAACTATGGTGTACGAGCTACGTCGCACAGACCAACTCAGCAACGACCTAGATGCAGCGCGGCTGACCGATGGACCGTCTTCTTGCACCGTCGGCTCTCTACACCGACGGCACACTAGCAAACACCTTTTAATGTGATAATAACATAAACAATGTATATAAACTATTTACTTTCTTACAATAAACAGATTTCAACCGTCTGTGTTGGGTCTCATTTCTCCCGCTGCGGCCAAGACACCTTTAGCCGTCACTATGATCAGTCGAGTGAGCCTGCTCGACTGGCAGCGGTCCGCCTCCTACCTACCGTCCTGACTCTTCCCGCTTGCTACCCTGGGCGACCCGGGAGCAAGCTCCCATCACCTTATCTATTTATGTATTTATTCCCATGGAGAGGCAGGGCTAGGGTTCTATGGACTTAGTGTCTTAGACAAAGGGGTTCTAGGCTCACTAGAGAGTTAGGTTCCCTTCCTTTCCTTATAAGCTGTTCGCCGGGAGGCGGTGCCTAACAACCATCGCTACGTACATATGGAAATTACATTTTCTGACAAATCTCTATAATGTAACTTGTGGAACATCCTCATTTTCATTTTGGGACATCTTAGTTCCAAATTTTTTCAATAGATCGCGCTGGGTGTCGATTACATCTTGCAAGTGTCCGTCTGCTCGTTTGCCACCTATCACATAAAAATAATTATTTTGTATTTCCAGATTACGTAAAAGCCTTGTGATTGATAATAGAAAATCTCTTCTTAAAAATAGTATAGATTTACAGCATCTACCATAGCTTGGATTACCATAGGATAACCATGGCTAAGATGAACATCCACAAATCAAAGTACACACCCATTTAAATGGGTTAATTAATTTACAATCTCTTAATTTATAGTTAACTATAACGCCCGCAGCACATCTCGGCTGTGAGCGCGAGCGTAATGAAAGAGACAGCAGTATAGACAATTCTTAGCGCTAGAACAGACATTATCTCTTGTATTCCGCTTCCGTCAGCAGTATGGTCCACCGTACGTTCCGCGGCGGAGGTGTGCTACGTGTGTAAATGTGCATTTGGATGTGTATTTTGTCGTTTGTACAACCCTCCTGCCTTGCCCTCTGTCAGTAACAGGTGACCACATAGAATTGGCGACATCCTAAGTACATAAAACACGCTTTGATATTTGACCAAAGTGTGATAAAGAAATTCGAGTTATAATTTAAGAACTCTAAGTTTAATATTTTACCTCCTGACACGACATGCACTATTGTTTCAAACGCGGTTTTGTCTACAAAGCGCAAACAAAACTAAGACTACATTCCTTAAAACAAAGCGTCACGGACAGCCGTAAACTATTCTTTATACTAGGACCAAACCACGTCCTCAAACGAACTTGGGAATACCAAGAATTCTTCCAACATTGTCTCTTACTGCATTATTCAGGTGCTCAGACGAAGTGCAACGATTAAAGGACGGTTAGAAATCTTTTGGCATTCAGACTTGGTGTAGAGTATTCATAATATAGAGAAAAATGTAGCGGCAACATAGCCTTTAGTCGATTGTAATAATATTTAATTATAATGAGATATAGACCATTCAGCATAAGATGGTAAATTAGACAGTTAAAACGTATCGTTTCATGCATTTTTTTTAAATAAAAATATTAAGTAGATTCTTATTTTTTATGTGATAGGTGGAAGACGAGCAAACGGATCACCTGATGGTAAGCGATTACCGCCGCCCATGGACATGGGTGGTTTCGCGGGTGTCCACCCGCGGTACCATTGGAGTCACCCCGGTACCCTCACTCACGCAGGGAAACACAGCATAGCGCCACTGCTGCACGCCAGTTTTAAGTGAGGCCGTGGTATCTTATTTTTTGTGTTTTCATTCTTCTAAAATATCAATAAAAAAAAATTCCATTAATCTGAACATGATCTAAAAAAGCTATTGCGAATAAAATGTGTATAAAATATCTTATGAATGGCATAATGTGTTACTTGGACTTTTTATTATAGGGATTGACACCAACAATCTTCTAAATCAGTAATCAGTATGGCTGCCATTTTACCATCGAATCAATCCCATGCAAAGTATGACCGCATAGGTTGTATTAGGGAGCAGGAATAATTAATTTCTGTTAGTGACGAAGGTGGTTCCGACACTTTAAGCGAAAGCTATTACTTTTAAGATGACTAAAATTGATAATATGTTTTTTTGGGTACAGCATCTTTTTTGCAATTTATTCTTAAGTAAATAAAGCACTTAAAATTGTTCACGAAGCACAAGCCACGGCGAAACAAAAAGCACTTACAAAATTCGTAGACGTACCACGATCTCCGGTAGCATAGTTGGTAAATCAGCTGCCCGGTTAGCTGTGAGTGCCTATTATTCTTTATTGGATTGCAAAAAAGTTAAAAAAAATACTTTCCATCATCATCACGGTACTAGTTCGTCCTACAAGGAGACAAGGAGTCAAGGATTTGATAGGATTTGTAACTCTGCCTACCTTTATTAGATGGTTTATAAGTAGGTATGATATTCTTCTAAGGTCTAAGGTAACACACCTGCACGTTTCGGTTAGTTTCTAAAACGTGTAACCATGATTCAATTGGTCTGGTTCCGCTGTTAAACGGTTGCAGACGGCAGTTGCTTCATTGTAATTATCAGACTGCCCAAATCAAGAATCATGGTCCAAGCGTACCCCGGGTTCCAGAGCGACAGATTTGGACGCAACTGGGAATCACACAAGATGAGTAGGAGTATTCTAAGATCTATGTTTAGATCGCTATGATTTAGATATCTATTTTATTTGGGAGTAAAGCAGGTGATCCTTATGCGAAGGAAAGTTTTCATAAAAAGGGCTTTAGACTGCATAGGTGGCGTATATAATTAAACAGCTCAGTTTTGAAGGTTATATGGATAAAACGCCCTGTCGGTCTAGTGGTTTAAGTACCGGGTCGTCATCTCGGGGTCCTGGGTTCGATTACTGGGTCGAGCAAAAAGTATGTTTCGAATTTTTCGAACATTGCTCGGGATCTCGTGATCACCAATCCGCATGCGGCAAACGTGGTTATCAAGCTAGTGTTGTAAAAAAACTGAGACTTTTAGGCCTAAATTTGGGACTCAGAATCATTTTTAAGACTCAAGTTAAAAATGAATAAATTTTAACTCCAAGTCTCTCGGAGTTTTTAGTCTTCTTAAAATAGACTTCAGTCTTGCCAAAGAGAACTAGAGACTGGGTCTTTTAAAAGAGCTCACTCTTTACAAAAAGAACTCAAGACAAGTCCTTTAATTAAAAACTTAGCTTTCCTAAAAACAATTAGCGACTGACTCTTTTAAAAAGAACTCAGTCTTACGAAAAGAACTAGCAACTGAGTCTTTTTAAAAATGAGCTCAATCTCACGAAAAGAGCTTTTTTGAAGTCAGTTAAAAATGACACGATGATAGACATGTCACTTTTTAAGCCTGATTTAATGTTTATTCGAACTTACTAAGTGATTTTATTAAGACTGCAGTGCTCTATTTGAACAATTTAAATACTCCATAATATTATGCGAATCTTTATGATTAGGGTGAAATCTTAAACTTTATAGTTTGCGACTCAAGAACTCAAAGCGCTTCATGACACAAGTCTTTTTAAATGGACTACAGTCCTGCTGTTTAACTCATGACTCATAAGACATGAAAGAACTCAAAGGACTCAAAGAGCTCAAAGAACTGAAAAAACTCGAAAGGACTTAGAATAAATCTAACGACTTAAGAAAATTTAGGACTAAAAGAACTGAAAAGACTCAAAAGAACTCAAGACTCAGGACTCATAAGACTAATTAACCGTGAGTTCTTCAAAAAGAACTCATAGCCGCAAAATAAGGGCTAAAAGACTCAGTTCTTTTACAACACTAGTTAAGCCTAATCCCTTGATTTCTATGATGGAGGCCTTTGCCCAACAGTAGGACAGTATATAGCTGACACTATATGGATAAAATAGTTTTTTTTAATACTCAAAATGCACACAACACAGCATAAGAATAACAGAACGACTGGCAAAGTCGCATTAAAAGTAAAAAAGACATAAATACTAAAAAATAATAAATCTACAAAAATTAAAGCTAAATCTAAACTTCAATTTCGTTTTTGACATCCTATTACTCCGCCAATTTAACCAGAACCAAGTTAAGTTAAATTTAACCAGGCAATATATTATACGAGACCACCAGATCTTGAACTTTGTGCAGTTGAAATAAGATTAAAAACCAATTAAATAAATTATGTCTAGTTGCCTGTTAAAGGGTTCAAGGCTAAACAACTATATACATAGTCAAATGAATGCACAGTTCCATCAATGAATACTAACTATGTAGTTCCAAAGGACCCATTAATATACAAATTAACATAACTACTGTCTGAGGACAGAGTAATTGTAACACATTGTTATAGGCCCCGCTGTCCAATGTAATGGACTGTGTGGATCAAATTAAAGTTATACCATTCCCCTGGCGAACAAACGGGCCTTCGGGTTTTTGAGCGTGTCCGCTACCTGAATAAATCCTTTAAGGACAATAAAAAAAAATAAGAACATTAAAAATAATAACTATTCTTCTAAAAAAGATTTATTAATTTATTTTTATTTTGCATCAGGCTGACCTTACTTTACTAGTACTTAATACGAAACCTTTCGTGCGCGAGTCGGACTCGATTTTTTTGGATAAATATTTTTCACATAAATCTCAATTTAAAAAAAAAAAACAGTAAGAGTTTTACAACATACACACGACGGGCTAAGCGGGGACCCATTAAAGTACATCTTTAAGGCACTTGTCGGTAGTTTAAAATTCCATCTCAGCTGCTAATGAGGCAACGCCGTCTTAATAAATGAATTTCCTATAAGCTTCATTGCATCTACTTTGTCGTAGCTCCGTCGTATTTAATTAAAACTGGATGGCAAAGTTTAGATAAGTACCTACTTAATTATTTACGTTTTATGAAGTTACAATCTTTTGTCGTTTATTCACGAGCGCATATTACAGTGACAATATTTTCACTGGCTTATACCTAATATTTATCCTCCAACCGTTTAGGAATACAGTGGCCAATTCCAACGATCAGCTATGAACGCAGGACATAATAGGCTATTTGACAAAAATCTGTAAACTATCTTAGGGTATTTTATAAGGAGCCCTAAAAAATACTTTTCTGTTTTTATTTTAGATATTTTAATAAACCGAATTAGCAAACTGAAGTGGCAGTGGGCTGTTCATATTAGCCGCAGAACTGACAGCCGTTGGAGCCGTAAAGTCCTTGAGTGGAGACCGCGACTCGGTAAGCGTAGTGTAGGACGCCCTGCGACAAGATGGGATGATGATATTCGAAGGCTGGCTGGTGTGGGCTGGATGAGAGTGGCCGAAAATCGGGAGCAGTGGCGTGCATTAGGGGAGACCTATGTCCAGCAGCGGACGAGTATGGGTTGCTGATGATGATGATTTTAATAAAAATACGAAAAAGAAAATGCAATATTCAAATATGCCGCAAAAACGCGTCTTTTAGCAATATGGCGGCCAGTGACGTGGATTGTCCATAAATAAACATTGAGCTTGTTGGTGTTTCAGTGTTTCTTTCAAATAGTTTTGATTTAACCATAGCCTTTTTTTTTTATTTCTTCCTCTGAAGGAAAGGCAATCAACCATAGGCAGTAGACTTACGCGTAATGTACGTCACGGGCCGTTTTTAGTCACGTGACCCCTGTTTAAAAAATAATAATTTTAGAAGACGAATTTTGATGAAATAATGCAATATTTTTATCTCGCGTTATTACAAATCGCTCCACAAAAAATATATTAACACTGATGTTATAAAAGAAATGTATATTTTTATCACTGTCAAATAGCCTATTAGTACTCAAGACGCGTGTGTGCAAACACAAGTGCAGAGTGCACTTATTCTCTTACCCTCATATTCCGATGGACACTACTGTGACACGACCGGAGAGGAATCCGGCGCAGGACCAACAGCAAAACGTGCTTTCCGAGGCACGGGGTACAATACCGCCAACTTTCAGACTCCGAACTGCCACTAAGAATTTCTTACCAAAACTTGGGTACAAATTTTTGGCCGTTGCTTTAATAAGCGATCCACTAATTGAGGCAGTCTTAAAATATATGTACTTGATGTACCTACTGTCGTAGATGAAGGCCATAGTACTCTGGCGGTATTAGCGCCTGATCAATTTACACACACGTTTCGTCAGTTTTCTAATTGATTCGTTTGATATGCTATAAGGACTTATTACCTTTCGTAAATTTGTCAGAGTAATACCTGTTACACAGAAAATTATGTTTAACCGTTAGATTAGAAAGTTCTGATTTGCTTGTAGCTACATTGATCCCTTTTGATGTAAAGAAAATTTAAAGAAGGTTGGTAGATATTTTTAAAACAGTATGTTGGTATAACTGATTCTTGCCGAGCAAGCGAAAATTTACCTTAAGGTTTATGAACCTTTTTATTCTCTCTACCGAACAAAAAAACTCTGCAAAATTGCAGTCTATTTCATTTACTTTTTCAGGCTCCGCTAGGCCCCAGTACTTCACGTGGCTTCGATAATCTTGTCCGTCCATGAGATGTCGCAGGAAGGGCCTTCGACGTGGCCGCCTCACCTAAGTAATATTATAGCATCAAAAACAAGGACAAGTTATTAAGCAAACAAAGAATATCAGTTTAATCGTATTATGTACAAAGTATCTCTGCAAAATTGCAGTCTATCTCATTTCCTTTCTCAGGCTCCGGTAGGCCCCAGTACTTTGCGTAGCCCCGATAATCTTGTCCATCCCTGAGATTTCGCAGAAAGGGCCGTCGATGTGGCCGCCTTACCTAAGTAATATTATAGCATCAAAAACAAGGACAGGTTATTAAGCAAACAAAGAATATCAGTATAATCGTAGTACAAAGAATCTCTACAATATTGCAGTCTATCTCATTTACTTTCTCAGGCTCCGCTAGGCCCCAGTACTTCGCGTGGCCCCGTTTCTCCTGTCCGTCCCTAGGATGTCGCGGGAAGGGCCCTCGACGTCTCGCCGCTTTACCCGCCCTCGACCCTTTAGTGCGAGACACTTACTCCGTGCTGTTTCGCGAATTACACTAGAAGGGTAAATAGCGGGCTGATTTTTTGTATCTTAAGATGTTTACTAAGTGTTGTCCGTAGCTGCCGATGTGGGGTGAATAGATATTTTTGGATAGACAGAAAAAATATTGATATATTTGTTAATAATATAAATAATTAAAAAAAAACTGTTATTGAACAATTGTCATTGTAAATCGAAAATTAAACTACTCTCATATTTAATTACTATTCTTTTGTTTTTGTGCCCAAATTGTCCACCTAAATACCTGACGAATCGTTTTTCTCATTATATTTTGCTCTCTTTGTAATATTATTAGTTATATTTTTGAGCAGCTTGCGGCAACATGATTTGTAACATGTGGATAGCGTGGGCTACAATATTATTAAGTAGTTTAAGTATGTACAGTCTTAGTTGAACGTATATTTTGTAGCTGTTTGCTATTCCTAATAAATAAAAAAAACTGCAATATTTTACTCATACTTTGCATACCTCGCTCAGGAAATCACACCAATTATTTTAGTCTCAAATGAGGGTACTCCTGTACTATTATAGCATTCATCCATTCAGTATCTGAAGGTGAATAGGACAGTTAAAACGTTTCGTATTATGCATCCTACTTTCTACAACTAAAAATATTAAGCTGTAAAAATCATTCACTTTTTTAACAACACTGGTTGAGGCAACATGAACTTATTATTAATATTGATACTTATAAAGTCATAAGTGCGTTCACAAGAAAGTCGGCCATTAGGGGTGGGTCACTTATATTATTACATAATTCATTAAAAGCAAAGGAGCGCTTTCAACTGAACGAACTATTGGACTATCTTGTGTAGAGATTGAACGGTTTATCATTATTTGTGTATACAGACCTCCCTCTGGTAACTACAATAACTTTGAATCTGCCATGGAGGAGGTGCTGAGAAAAGAAACTAATTGCAACAAGCAAGTAATTGTATGTGGGGATTTCAATATTAACATCTTAGAACACAGTCAAAGTTCGGGTATGCTTCTTAATCTATTTAAATCTTTTGATTTACGCCATCTGTTTAATAACCCTACACGCATTACCCCCACATCAGCTACTTGTATTGATAATATTTTCTGTTATTGTAAGGCGATTAAAAAATCAATAATAAATTTTATAAATTCAGACCATACAGGACAGATAGCTGTTTTTGAACACCATCATGCAACTGCTTCCTCTTCTTTTGTCTATAGGCCAATCACCACTAGTCGTGTGGAAAAATTTAAGGAAAATATTGAAAACAACGTTTCCCTGATGCAAGTAAGTAAATATGCTAATATTGATGAACTATACAATACTTTGTTTAATGTTATCGAAAAGGAGTTTGAAGTAATTTTTACTAAGAAACAAGTCAAAGTAGACAATACTAAAACAATTTTCAGCGATTGGGCTACTAAAGGCATCTTCAAAAGCAGGCGCACTTTATTTGAATTATATGACATTAAAGCTAACTCCAATGATCCTACAATAACTGAACATGTTAGAAACTATTCCAAGCTATTTAGAAAAAGTCTGCGCAATAGCAAAAGCGAATTATTTAAAAGATAAAATTAAAAATTCAAATAATAAAATCAAAGCCACTTGGAATATGATTAATAAAGAGACTTGTAAAACTACTACTCAAGACCTCAAGTACTCTTTGAAAATTGATAGTAAACAACTCAACGAGGACGAGCAAAGAATGATTCAAATGCCTTTGCTATTTCTAATAGCAAAGGCATTTGAATCATTCTTTGCTAATATACCTCTTATTACCACTAGTAACTTAAATTCTAGTCCTCAGCTTGCTAATTGTCTTCTTCAATCCAGTGTGGATGAGTGCTTGACTTCTTTTAGTTTCCATCACATCAACCCGGAAACTATATTTAAAACTTTTAAAGACATCAACGTAAAGAAAACAGAAGATTTGTGGGGAATATCAGTAGAAATATTAAAGAATATAATAAAAATCATTGCTCCATATTTAGCTGTAATATTTAATGAATGCGTAGATATTGGTTAATTTCCAAATCTGATGAAATATAGCAAAGTTCTACCACTTTTCAAATCAGGTGATAGAAGTGACCCATCTAATTACAGACCAATATCCATTTTACCTGCCCTTAGTAAAATATATGAAAAAGTTATATTCCATCAATTATTGGGTCATTTTAATCTAAACAAATTATTGCATAATAAACAATTTGGATTTACTAAAGGCAAATCTACTACTGATGCGGGAGTTGCACTCATCAAGCACATTTTGATGCATGGCAAAATAAGCAAGATGCTGTAGGTATATTTTGTGACCTATCCAAAGCATTCGACTGCGTTAATCACCAAACATTATTAATGAAGCTACAGCATTACGGCCTCACAGATAGCTCTCTGAGCTTAATACGGTCATACCTAAGTGATAGAATTCAAAAAGTCAATGTTAATGGAACTAACTCTTCTGGCGCCCTTTTACAGATGGGAGTGCCCCAGGGCTCGATATTGGGGCCCTTACTGTTTATTATATATGTAAATGACCTACCTTACTTTACTAAAAACTTGTGTGACATAGTATTATTTGCAGATGATACTTCTTTAATTTTTAAAACTAATAGACATAAAGATAACTTTGACGATGTAAATAATGCTCTCACTCAAGTGCTTCATTGGTTTACTGTAAATAATTTACTTCTCAATGCTAAAAAAACTAAATGTGTCAAATTTACATTGCCCAACGTAAGACAGCAGCACTAGGATTAATATGAATAGTCAAAATGTTGAAGTATTTAATTCTACAGTATTTCTAGGCGTCACGTTAGACTCAAAATTACAGTGGGGTTCTCAAAATTACAGGGTTGCAGCCCTGGCAGGGAGACTTAGTTCGGCTGCATATGCAGTCAAAAAAATAAGACATCTGACCGATATTGAAGCAGCCAGACTTGTGTATTTCAGTTATTTCCATAGCGTTATGTCTTATGGTCTGCTGTTATGGGGCTCTGCGGCTGATAATTCAAGCTATTTTTGTGCTACAGAAACGAGCTGTCAGGGCCATATACGGACTTAGGCCACGCGACTCGCTTAGAAACTTGTTCAAAGAAATTAACATTTTAACATTAGCATCACAGTACATCTTTGACTGTATTATGTACGTTTATAAAAATTTAGAAAACTTCCCTCGAAAATCCGACAACCATAACCTAAATACTAGAAATAAACACAAGCTTGCTGTTCCACATCTCAGACTTCATAAGATTGGTAATTCATTCGTAGGAATGAGTATTAAAATATTTAATAAGTTACCACAAAAGCTTGTTGATTTACCAATGCCTAAATTTAAAACACATGTTAAAAATTATTTAATGGCAAAAGCCTATTATACAGTTAATGATTACTTAAATGACAAGAATTTGTGGAAATGATAAACTGTTCGCCTACACCCATGATACTGTACTTAAAAAATTTTGGTGATTAAAAAGAGTAACTGGCGAGTTTCTTGCCGGATCTTCTCGTCAGAATCAACTTTCCGATTCCGGTGGTAGAATCACATTATATTTATTGATATCTTAGTATATTTTTTGTATCGACATATATGTTTAATTACATGTATAATATACATAGCTATAATTCATTTTTTTTTTCATGTATGACGATTTGTAAGAGCTGTATATAAGCCTATGCAAATAAAGAACTTTTGAATAGAATGAATAACAGAGTTAAAAAAAAGAGGTTATCAATTCGACATGTATATATTTATATTTTTAGGGTTCCGTACCTCAAAAGGAAAAAACGGAATCCTTATAGGATCACTTTGTTGTCCGTCCGTCCGTCCGTCTGTCAAGACCCTTTTTCTCAGGAACGCGTGGAGGTATGAAGCTGAAATTTATATCAATTACTCAGGTCTACTGTCCCTTTAAGCTGTGAAAATATCAAACTTCTAAGCCAAGCCAATCAAAGATACAGCCGATTATGTCGATATTTTCAACATATTTTCGACACTCGCAAAGGAATCAAAACCTACAGGGTACTTCCGTAAACTCAGAATCTTGGAATTTGGCATGAAGCATTTTCATATAGTGCAAATACAGGAAAAATTCCGAAAATCACATTTTTTTACTTATATAATATAATAAAAATATTTTAATAAAATGACACTTACTACCTTATTTCTCACGAAGGAATAAAGGTATCAAATTGAAATTTATACCAAATACCTAGGTCTACTGTCCCTTTAAGCTGCGAAAAAATCAAACTGCTAAGTTAACGCGATCAAAAGCTGTTTATACCGACACTTCGATTGTAAACCGCTACGTTTGTACGGCGGAACCCTCGGTGCGCGAGTCAGACTCGCACTTGGCCGGTTTTTTGTTTGTTCGCCGATTACTTTGCCATTTATGAATCAATTTAGATGATTCTTTTTTAGTTGGAAAAAAGATAGTCCCGGAATTGGTACCATGATCAGGATATCAGGATCTGATGATGGGATCCTGGAAAAATTGAGGAGAACTTTCAAATTTTATAGGGACACGTAATGCTTTGGTATCTTTTTTGAAAACTGCACCAGTATTTACGCCTGATTATATTAATTTTGTGGCTCTGCTGATGATGGAAGGTCAACTCCTCAACGGTAAGGAGTTAAAGGATAACTCTTTCAATACTGTACTCACAATATGTTTGTTAGTTATTTGGCGGGGGTGGAAGAGGAGGGGGGGGGGGCAAAAAATAAGAACTCATGACACCAAAAAGCTTGAAAAAAAAATTTCTGCGTAAAAAAGCCACCTTCAAATACCACGAACTAAAAAGTGTAAAATAATATTTTTATCACTTTATACACTTCAAATAACATTTTATAACAGTTCACTCCAGAAAAGTGTTACCAAAGTCTGCGCCCAATACTATCTTGTAATTTAATACAACAATCAATTATTCAACAGAGATTAGGCGCCGACTTCGGTATAACCTTTTATCGAGTGAACTGTTATAAAATGTTATTTGAAGTGTATAAAGTGATAAAAATATTATTTTTCACTTTTTGGTTCGTGGTATTTGAAGGCGGGTTTTTTCGCAGATTTTTTTTTATGTTCTCATTCTTCCAAAATAACAAGTATTAATATTTCTCAATTAATCTGAATAAGAACTTAAAATAATTATCACCAATAAAATTTGTAAAAAATATAAATTGCATAATGCGCTAATCGGAATTTTTGGTCATAGTTTAAACAATCGCAAAAAATAAGTAATCGGTATATGGCGGCCATCTTACCATCGAATCGCGATTACTTATTGTCTCGTGCAAAATCGGATTGGTTTAGGGATCAAGAACTGGTAATTTCTGTTGGTGACGAAGGTGGTTCCGACACGTCCAGTTATTATTTTTCAGATGAATAAGATGCATATTATTTCATTATTAATGATTTATTGCATGTGTACCACTAAGAATATTTACATATTGCATTCCATATCCAGATAGTTCAAATTCGTATAGATTAAGTTTAAAAATCAATCAAATAAAAAGTCGATTAGATTACTAGAGAAAATATTATCGATTCTAATAAATATCCGTTAGGGTTAAAAGGAGGGTCTCAATTTTAATGTCTAAATAGAACTGTCTTATTCACTTTCAGATACTGAATGGACTATAGTAGTTTTTTTAAGTCATAGGTGGCAGACGAGCAGACGGATCACCTGATGGTAAGCGAGTGCCGTCGTCGTCGTCGTGGAGTCACAAATGCGCTGCCATTAAACCACCGTTTCCCCAGGATTTTGCCTCCGGTACCCTCACTCACGCAGCGAAACACAGCACAGTGCTGCTTCACGCCGGTTTTCTGTGAGGCAGTGTTTGAATAAAGTCTGGCGAGAACGCGAGATTGCACTGGTGTTGCGGGTGTCCATGGGTGGAAGCAACCTTATCATCAAGTGATAAGGTTGATATCACATAAAAATACCCTTAAAATTCAATACTGAAGCATTCAATGTTAGTCAAAGCACTTTACAAAATGAAGGACTTCCAAGACGAAGAGTATTTCATTCATTACTTTATAATGAATAATAAGATTTAAAGGAAATTAACTGTTATACTCGAGTCAAAGATTCATGGCAGTCGGTCTGACATTTCGTTAGTCTACCTCTTTGCATTTAGTTGGTACAGTGAACTCCAAAAATATGTATACACTTTAGGACCTTGTCACAATACTTACATATAAGAAAGTAGAGGTTTACTTTCTTATATTATATATTGTGACAACGTCCTAAAGTGTATACATATTTTTGGAGTTGACTGTACAATAAAATCACAGTTTATAAAACCGATCGAACCTAACAGACTCAAAGCTCAGTTTAAAAGCAATCGACTTCTATTAAACCCTCGTTCACACTAACGACCAGCCTATTCATCCAGGTATACATCGGATCACTCAAAATCCGCAGTAACATTGAAGATGATGGCATTGACAATTTCGCTTCATGAATTTTAAAAGGAGATTCCGTCACCTGTTGGATACACGCACAGTAAAAAACTACCAGTAGCAAGACATAACGTTTTGATTCGACATCTGTAATCTGATTGAAAGTATCAGCCTATAACTGTCCCACTGCAGGGTAAAGGCTTCCTCATAGAATTCAAGTCATCGCTACTATGATGGGGTTAGGCTTAATCACCACTCTTGCCTAATTCGGATTGGTGATCACAAACCCATGCGATGCTCTGCTATGATCCGAAAACTTGAAACATACTTTTTGCTCGACCCGGGAATTGAACCCAGGAGCCTGAGATCATGGCTTGGTATTTAAACCACTTGACCAACAGGTGATCAGTTCATAAAGTGGTAGGTGGAAAAACGGACCCTACATTTGTAAATGGTTATTTAATAAATAGTATAAGTGATATTATGAATTTCAGTGGCAACGCTTTTAAGATATTCGAAATCACGAAATAATTGTGGGATGTAATCGACACCTAGCGCCATCTATTAGTATAAATTGGAACTAATGTCTCGAAACGAAGTGAGGTCGGGCACTAGTAAATTTTAAAGACATGGAAGGTCGGTTCTAGCTGTCATTGATATTGAAGAGTTTGTTGACCTACGCGCCAGGCGTATTGTATTTTGTCTCTCTCGCATACGTTCCGTATTGTATGTTCTTGTTTTATGCAGAACTGCGACAAAATCACTGTATAAGTGCATGTGTGTGTCATTTAATTTAGTACTTTTTTCTTAGTGTGGGAAAAATAGTTAAGCGGTTTTCGTTAGATGGAGTTTGTAAAAAGCAGATGTAGCTTTATATAGCAATCAAGCCGATGGTTGAGCTTTGTTTCGGTATATGTCACTATGCATTTTTACATCGCTAGTAAGGCGTGTTTCCGAAACAATGACCTGAAGCCGCCTACCCATGTCGGTGGAAAAGGAAATAAACCATTATAATTATGGGAATTTTGTTATAATATAACAAACAAAATTATTTTTCTCCCACCCTAATGTTCCAATGGGATACTACTGTGACACGACCGGGTAGGGATCGGGTGCAGGAACAACAGCTTAACGTGCTTTCCGATGCAAGGGGGTGACAAGACCGCCAACTTCCAGACTCCGGGCTGCCACTAAGATTTAATATAGCTACCATACAAAATTAAAAGAAATGCATCCAAAATACTTGCGTATGACGTCATATGCCAGTCGCCATTTGTACCTATGGAGCGTTTTGGGTTTGCTCAAAATAATGCGATGTTAAAGTTGTGATATCTCAGGTAGTTTAAATGAGAATCAAGTAATTCTTTCAACGATTTTTCTTTAATTGAGAGGTCTTTTAATTACAAAAATTAAAAAAAGTAGCCAAATACCGTATTGTGATTCACCCTTCCCCGTCCGTCACTCAGCTTGTACTCAGAAACGTAAATGTTAAGGCGTTTACGTTTCTGAGTACAAGCAAAAGACATGCTGGTTATTTGTAGTCTGTGATGCAGGTCAAGTGGACTCACGGGGCTAAATCGTATTTCGGTTTTCCATAACCGAAGATGTTAAGGGTAAACGGAGGCTGTATGTAAAGCGAAATTGAAGAGGTTAGGGTTTATCTCGTAGCTATTGACTGGATTACGCGTACCTAAAATATTTATGTTCTGTTGGATATCGATTTTCCTAGACTATTTTCATTGAACCAACTAATATTCAACGGAAGACTAACTTCAAAATAGAATGCTAAGAACTAATGTTAGCAATTATTGCTATTTATTGATAATTTCAATAGCTTGCTATTTTTATGCTAAATTGATCTATCGTAATATGAATTATTGTGTTATCGTGATTTCACGCGCTATCGTGATTTTGCACGGTTGATTTTTTTTATGTGATAGGTAGCAGACGAGCAGACGGATCACCTGTTGGTAAGCGATTGCCGCCGCCCATGGATGCCAACACCCCCTGTTGAGGATTGACGGCTGGACCAGCCTCTTTTATATTGTTAATGTTTTTATACTTTTTTAACTGGTTTTGGTATATTATTATTTTGCTATTATATTTATCTCAGTGTTCAGTTGTCGTAATATAGTTTTTTAGATTTTCGCGTTGCATTATAACTATAATGTATCAATACGGGGATTAACACGATATTTATTATCGCCGTCCCCGCAGAATAAAATGATAACTGCCAATATCTTAATTTTAGTGTTATGCCATTTTCGAGATCTGTGGGTGGTAATACATCTGATCAATTTTTATGGGATTTTTATAGAGTTAATTCACGAAGTTACAAAATGTTATAATAGTATTCATAGATTTAACACATGGCATAAATTACGAGAAAAAAATAATAATTAAACATTATCGAAATGCACTCTTACTTGTTAGTATGACAAACATTCATATAATTATATTCTCGTAAAAATATTTCAACTAGATAATGATAAACGCAGTTATCATTTTATTCTCGGTGAAAACGAACCGATCGCTACGTATATAGTTGGGTAAGCAAAACGACCTCTAGGGTTTGAACAGTAAGGCATAATATCATCTCATTCTCTCCCATAGATTTTACGTAAGAGCAATTGCAATAGCAGATACGAACTTGCCGGAGATTCCCGCGTAGTGTTATTGTTTACTTTCATAGTGACAGTGTATCACTGTTATTCTATGCGTCTTTGCGTAAACAATGCAAATTTTTTGAGTGATTTATTCTGAGTGAAGTGTAATAGTTTTTACTAGATAATTCTTTAATAATATGAACGGTAACTAGTAATTATGAACAAACAAAGGCATGCGCGTTTAATCGCTATTATGAGTAACATTGAACGGATTGAAGAAGAGACAATTAATCATTTTAATAGTGGTAAGTACCCAGTTTACAATTGTTTTTCAAATGCATAAAAGTATTAATATTTTACATTAAATGCATGATTTTTCCATGTTTGTATTTATGATACGTACAGTTATCTATGAGATTTTTTATTGGCGTAACAGTTATACCTACTACAATAATAATAATAACCGGCAATGCAGATTTAATGTATTATTAAGTGTTAAATGATTATGATGGAGTATAAATTAAGTTGCCTAGTTAGGTACAGTCAACCCTCTATGCAGAGGGTGTTTCAATAGGCGTCACAGACAGCTCTCTATGCAGAGGGTGTTTCAACGCGGAGAAATCAGTCACACACGTAATCCTGGAATGCGATGCTGTGACCACCCAACGCGAACAAATCCTCGGATATTGGTGAGTCGCTCCGCGAAGCTTGTGATGCTCCCAGGAAACTTCTGTGCTTCTGGGCGGAGCTGGGCTGGCTTCAGTAGTCAGTCGACCCATCACGTACAATGGACCGAAAGAGAGTCTAAGTGCGGAAAAGGGAGCCCACATTACATTACATTAGGTACAGTCAAGAGCACGTCAAGCTATACACCTGCTGTACGATATTAGCTCTTATGTACCCGGCATAAGCGGTACAAAGTCCAAGGTGTATAGTCTTCTATGCTGTTGCATGTACCTGCCTGTACATACCAAAAAGCTTAGTTTAGGTTATTTCAAAGTTTTTGTTTAATGTTCACTTAAAATATATTAAAAGGTCCCTATGTATTGTTGTCTGCTTATGTACTGTTATTAATTTAATATTATAACTATTATTATTTTCAGAACAACATCTGGGACAAAATAAGGATGTGGCTATTACGACATCAGATGCAGTAATTACTGAAACGCGTGAATGTTTGAGTAATGGTAAGTACCTAGTCATAATGTATATTAATGTATTTATTAAGATATATTTTAAGTTCAATCGTTTCAATCCTCCATGTGTTCAACATCATATTAGAGTAAAAATCACACTGTATACCTATTTATCATATTTTTTTTTTTCAGAACAACATCAGGCCGAAAATATCAACGTGACTTCTACGACATCAGATACAGTTATAACTAAAAGTCATGAATATACTTTACGAGAGTCGAAAAAAGCTATTACTTATTTCGAGGAAATCGAAAGAAATGGAGATTTCTCACCTGATGTACCAGAGTATTTGCCAAGCCCAGAAAGAATGAAAATATTACAAGAATGCGAAAGTCCATTCAGTGTTGGAGGGAACTCAGATTACATAGAAGCAGCTAGTCAGAATATACTAAAAACACCATCAACTGTTTCTAACATATCTTTAGTTTTAAACACAATCGATTTCATAGCATCCCCTTCAGATATATATATAGCTAATAAGCTACATGACACTCCTAAAATACTTACTCCTACTACAGAATGTATTTTTGATTTAAAACCACCACTCGAAAGTAATGGGCCATTGAGGTACAAAACAAAGCCGTCATCAAAAAGATGCCTTAATATAATATTTCAAAATAATAATCAGCCATCCACCTTTGATATTTCAATAGATAACAAAGAAGTTGAAAAAGAAAGAGAACCATCACCGTCTCTAGTCGATTTCGTTGCAACATTACAACCTGAAAATATTTCTGACCATAATGCAGAAAAACCAGTTGGAGAGGAACAAGTTGGAGAGGAAAAAGTTAGAGAGGAGCAAGTTAGAGAGGAACAATTTGGAGAGGGGCAAGTTGGAGAGGAACAAGTTGGAGAGGAACAAGTTAGAGAGGAGCAAGTTGGAGAGGAACAAGTTAGAGAGGAGCAAGTTGGAGAGGAACAATTTGGAGAGGGGCAAGGTGGAGAGGAACAAGTTGGAGAGAAACAAGTTAGAGAGGAACAAGTTGGAGAGGAACAAGTTGGAAAAGAACAAGATGGAAAGGAACAACCCAAAACTATCATAGTTCAAGAATCGACACAAAATAAAAATACCAGAAAACGTAAGCAAAATTTAAACGAAAGACAAGATGTTAAGAATAAAAGATTAAAAAATTCAGGAGAAGCCTATAAAGGATGTAGATCGAAGAAAATATACGACAAAAAAGTTTTAAAACCTGGTTGTAAGTGCACGAAGAAATGTAGCGAAAAGATAACCAATGATCAAAGAGAGTACATAATGCAGCAATATTATAACATAGGAGATCACGAGAAACAGTGGCAATACATAGTAAATCATACATTAGTCAAAGATGTCAAACGAATCACTGTAGAGCGAAAACGTACCCGAACTCAATCAATTACTTACTTCTTTACAATAAATTCAAAAAACGAACAAGTGTGCAAAACCTTTTTTATAAATACTCTAAGCATTTCACACCAAACTGTTTATACGGCACTAGAAAAATCTAAACCGGACGAAAATTTCATAGACAAACGAGGTCGACATGAAAATAGGCCACGTAAGATGCCCATTGCAACAGAAGAAAGCATCAAACAGCACATCCAATTGTTCCCCACTGTTGAATCTCATTATGTAAGAAAAGATTCGACAAGGCAATACCTCTCAGAACTACTTAACATATCCAAAATGTATCGCCTTTACAGAGACTGGTTTGAACAGCAAAGATTCGACTTCCTTTTGGCCACTAAACGTCAGTACGAGACGATATTCAACACCAATTTTAATTATTCATTTTTTAAGCCGAAAAAAGACCAGTGCTCTCAGTGCACTCGTTATCGACAAGCTGATTCAAAAACTCAAGAAATATTACAAGAAAAATATGATAGTCATCAAAAAAATAAAGAAAGAGTACGACAAATTAAAAAAGAAGAAAAAGAATCTGTTAATCCTACAGAAACAACTATAGCAATTTTTGATTTGGAAAAGGTTTTGAGTATCCCACAATCTGAGGTCGGATCGTTCCACTACAAAAGAAAGTATCCGGTTTATAATTTCACTGTCTATGATGCTACTCAGAGTACAGGTTATTGTTATGTTTGGCATGGCCAGATTGCTAAAAGGGGAGCAAATGAAATTGGTAGTTGCATATGGCAATTTCTCCTTAATGAAAAGCAAAGAGGCATCCATAACATATCATTTTACTCCGACGGTTGTTGCGGACAAAATAAAAATAGATTTATTTTTGCTCTATATATTTTTGCTGCACAGAAGCTTGAGTTGAATATCACACACAGATTCTTTGAAACCGGCCACGGCCAGAGTGAGGGGGATTCCATGCATTCTAATATTGAACGTGAATTGAAAAACAGAGTTGTTTATACGCCTGATCAGATGTACACAATCATTACAAATGCAAAGGTTCATGGAAAAAAGTATCAAGTTAAAGAGATGACGCAAATAGAGTTTTACAATATAAAAGAGTTAATAGATAATAAGAACTGTTTGAAAAATGTAAATGGCCAAAAAATATCGTGGACTAAAATTATGGAAGTAAATGTTTCACATTCAAATCCATCAATTTTAAAATACAAATACAACTTTGATTCCGAATTCTCTCAATTAAATACTGAGCCTGTCAGAAGAATAAGAAGCAAGCGGGGTACCAGCCAGATACCAAGCCCAATTCCTGGATATGTACTTGAACTCAAAACGTTATACGCCGAGCCTATTCCAATAAGTAAAGCTTTATATGATGATCTTATGTACCTCTGTAAGGCAGGAGATATTCCAAGTTACTATCACGGTTTTTACGAGACATTGACTTATGACCGTAGCGTAGCGTGTTCCAGTAGCAAAAGTGAAGATGAGGAAGATCATTACGATTAATCATCTTTATTTTATTTCTGCACGTCAGTAAATAAGGAACTGATTATATATGATAAATAAAAGACTGATCACAAATCGTGTTATAGAATTGTTAATTTCTTCGGTATAATAACAAAAATAATAATTACGTCTGCTTAAATGACAAACTGTGATTCTAAGACTTACTTTATTAATAGGTACAAAAAAAGTTAATATAGAATAAAACTGTTGATTTATCTCATGGTGTTTTAATTATTTTTTATGTTTTCATTTTAAGGACTGAGAACCTATTTAGTAGACTTTAGGAGTTTAAAAATCAAGACTAGGTTTCAAAGTTAAATTTTAATACAAATAATTGAACTTAATTGAATAAAACTAATGTGGATTAACATGTTACAATTTTATTATGACATCAAAATAAAGTCCTAAATAGAAAAAAAAATACAATATGTACGAGAATAAGATGATATGAAAGTATTATCATTATCATTTGCACTCTAAAACCCAGTAGAATAAAATGACAAGTTACGAGTGCTCTATTTGACTCGGGTCAGGCGGTACAGAGAACAAAATGATAATGGATATTATAGACTTTAAATGGTTACTTACTTTTATTATTATTTTATTTCTTGAATAATATCTCTATTTAAATATTAAGGTACATACCACTAAATTATTTCTAACATACAAAAAATCTCTTTTTAAAAAGTTATCAATCATAAGCCTATGCCCAGTATTTAAGGAGCAAAAGACAAATATATGTTTTTTATTTTTCCTGAAAAAGTTGCATTTTTGAAATTATCATTTTATTCTCCGGGACGGCGTTATGTGAAACAACATTGTGTACTCACATATTAGGCTCGACCTTTCGGCTACGTTACAGCAGCCATGGTCACGAGCGGATTGTCAGCGAGGAGCGAGTGGTCAGTCCGCTCGTGACCACAGCTGCTGTAACGTAGCCGTAGCGTAGCGTGTTAATCCCCGTATTGATACATTACAGTTGTCGTTACGTCTGTGTCTGTGAATATACCAGAACACCATTGCCTTGCTGATATTTTATAGGTATCTCTCACCAGCGCTCATTTCATATACAGTCTAATCGCCACACCCCCTTTCCACGAATTTCAGTAATCACGAAAAAATAACAGCTTCAAGTATTTTAGTAAACTATTCGTGAAATAGCATGCTATTTGTTTTTGCCAATTACATATTCCATTACAAGAACCAGAGCTGTGAAAGCCATGAAACAATCGACAGGCAGACAGATTTATCTAATGGTAACTAAGTACCTACAATTGTTCATGTTTTGGGTATTACATTTTAAAAAATCTACGAAAAAAAAAACCGTTTTCAAAAATATCAACTAAAAATAGTTGATATTTTTATTAGCAATTTTTTGCAATTAATTCTTAAGTAAATAACACACTAAACAATGTTATCTCGTATTCCCCTGTTTTATATCGTGTGTGTGTCCCACCTGAACACGAGAGGAAATTTTTAAGTGTGTTATTTTTCACGAACTAAAAAGTGTAAAGTTTTTACACTTTTTCTTTACAGTAGGTACCCAAAAAGGGTGTTACCAACTCCTAGCCGTTGAGAAGTTGACCTTCTATCATCTATAATCAGCTGAGCCACTAAAATAGTACAATAGTAGGTAGATTCTGGTGCAGCTTTGAAAAAAAAAAATACAAAAGCATTACATGTACCTATAAAATTTGAGGTTTGCCCTCAATTTCTGTACGGTCCCATCATCAGATCCTAACATGGTAAAAGTGTTCTTTCAAATAATAAAAGATTAATACAACTCAGTCAATAATTGGCGCAAAAATTGGTGAACATACAAAAAAAATTAACATAAAATCTCCTATGTTGAAGTCGGTAAAACAGATAGGTAACCTCAGAAGAATTCTAAAATATTTAAAAGTTCAATAAAACCAAAGAATTTTCTAGCTCAGCACCTATTACTAAGCTACCAGCAAAAACGTTTTAGCCAGATCTTTAAATTTGTAAGTAGCAACATCTAAATTTGTTTAATCCGGCCATCTGAAAACTTTGTAAGACCTTAAAAAGAAGCTAAGTGTTGTTTGAGCTAAACCAAACTCGCCTTACATCAAAAACTGCTCTAAACGTAAAGAAACTTTCACGTGTGTTGCACTTTAAGAAGAAAACATGTTATGAACTAAGTAAATTTTGAGCAGCTTTTCCTGGCAAAGTGAAAACTACGAAAATGTCAATAAACTGTTTTTGAAGTGTGAACACAAAGTTTGTTCTGTTAACTTAAGTGCACTTATTTGCTTGCTCTCAAAGTAAAGCTGTTGAGTCAATTTCGGATAACTTTGGTTTTATTTGAGCGTATTGATGTTATGTCACGATCGTAGCATGAAAGTGATGGTCTTTTTTTTATAGTACAGAGAATACAGCTATTTAAGATATAAGCCCAAAGGATCGCATGCCTCAAATGGCAATGGGCAGGACACATAGCGAGGAGAAAAGACGGCCCTTGGGGCGGAAAGGTCCTCGATAGGAAGTCGCAGCCGTGGCAGGCCCCCCACAAGGTGGACCGACGATCTTATAATGGTCGCGGGAATCCATTGGATGCGGGTGGCACAGAACCGATCTAAGTGGAGAAAATTGGGGGAGGCCTATGTCCAGCAGTGGACGTCTATTGGCTAAAATGATATTGATGATGACCTATCTATATTATGTACATCGATTATGTATGTCCGGTAAGCGGTGTCTTACGCGTGAAGTTGAGTCAATATTATGATCAATTTTATTTATATTTAAATGCAAATTCTGCACCTTACTCAAGCCTTTTTTTGGGGCCGTCTTTGTTTTTATTGTAATTTATTCGTACTGTATTGTGTTCTACACTACTCAAGCCCTTTTATTTGATATCTAGGTATATCGAGGGGGTTGTGATAGAATATATTCCGACATTTTGTGGCGGCGGCCATTTTGGATCAATTTCAAACACTTCCGACTGATTTACCTTTCAAACAAAGAAAACTAAAATAAAATCGGTTATCCATTTAGGAGCTACGATGCCACGACAGACACACACACACACAAAGATACGTCAAAATGTTTAACACACCGACGTTTTTTCGTCGATGGTTAAAATATTTTTTAATACTAATACTATAAACGTGAAAGTGTGTATCTGTCTGTCCGTTTGTCCGTCTTTCACAGCAAAACGGAGCGTATTGACGTGATTTTGAAGTAGAGATAGTTGAAGGGATAGAGTATCTATATGGATGGATAGAGATATAGGCTATATTGTCTTTTTTTTATAGTGGCACAGTATATTGGCTCACCTCAGCCTGATGGTAAGCAAGAGAAGAGCCCAAGTTGCAATTACAACGGAAGCGATGTTAAGGCATCACCTCCGTTGGCACCGTCATACTGGCCCGCGAGATGCTTCTTCACGCTTCGTTTGAAGGAATCCATATTGTAGGCAACCGGCAACGAGTTCCATTTCTTGATGGTGCGGCAGAAATAAGAACTGCCAAATTGTTTAGTCCGTGATTGGATGTTTTCTACTGTGAAGCGGTGACAGCATTGTCCGGCGCGTGTAGTTCTGTGACGGAATGGGATGAGGGAGAAAAGCTCTTCAGAGCATTCACCGTGGTATAGACGGTAAAAAACGCTAAGCGACCCGATGTCTCTACTTAGTTGAAGAGGTTCGAGGGAATTGGTGACCTCTTCGTCACTCATACGTACAGCCCGTCGCTGCAATCTGTCGAGAGCATCCAGGAGGTATTTAGCGGAGCCATCCCAGAGATGCGAGCAGTACTCCACGCATGAGCGGACTTGAGTTTTGTATAAAAGACAGAGTTGGCCCGGCGGGAAGAATTCAATTCAATTCAATTCAAATAATTCTTTATTTGCATAGGCTTGTACACAGCACTTACAAATCGTCATACATTTGAATGACTTAAAACTATTTATAAGTACTTATGTATAATTTACATGTTAATACATATATATGTTGATACATAAAATATACTAAAGAAATAAATAAACATAATGCGATTCTACCACCGGCTCGGAAAGTTGTTTTCTGGTCGAGAAGATCCGGCAAGAAACTCGCCAGTTACTCTTTTAATCGCCAACTTTTTTACAATGGTTTATTATCCTCATACCAAGTCATACAGTCTAATGCAACACAAAATAGAATGAAGCAAATTAAAAGCTAAATATGAGGTAAACCGAAGCGGACCAGTCCCCAAAGGTGGCACCTGTTCACAAGTATGACGTATGTGTCAGCCATCATTTCACTCAACCATATTAGAGGGAATGTAATGACCCGCCACATAACGCCACCACCTCAGAGACATTTGAGTGAGCATGACTACTTAGGTTCCCCTCATAGGTCACAGAGTACTTAATCCAATACTAATAAACTGCAGGACGAGGTGTACAATAGTAGGTGGTTAGCATCTTGTCAATTGTTTGATTAATCAATACTAATCAACCTGCACACTGTTCACTTTCTAACGCGAGCGAAGCCGCTGGCAGAGCCTAATAACTTATAAAATTTTAAAACAAAGCAGACCTGCGGGGCAATTCTCGTACACTCGACATTGAAATCGAGTTAGAGGTTTGTGTGAACGAATGTATGACATCTCTAAATTCGACTTCAATGTCGAGTGTTCGAGAATAGGTCCCCTGGTCGTTTTGCACTATTTAGACGACTGAAAATCAGCTAATCACTTTCCAATGAACGAGGCCTACTTCAGTGATATTCTGATTTACAGTGCAATATGTATTTCGCTATAAATAAATTGTAATGAATTTAATAAACCACCGTTATTGGCTCAAGGTAATTAAAATATGCGTGAGCTTCAGCAGCAGTTATTGGATTCATTAAGTCTCGTAATTCAAAAATTAAAGCTATAAAAACTGTGATTATTAAAAACTAAAATTGGTTTACAAAACTTTACTAACTAAAAAGATTTGCATTACAAACCTGAAAACTCGACTGCAAAAATTATCTAAAAGAAACTGTTAATTAATTTTTGTGGTCTATCTATTTTAGTAATTGGGAATTTAAATGGAAAAGCATTTGAAAGTAATAGACATTAATACCTTCGCTAGTTAATAACAATGTCAGAATGAAAGTTGGAACTTTTAAACCCCTTAGACAAGAGCGAAAGGACGATAATTAATACTCGAAAAGCCGCGGTTTGGTTGTCAGCGTTTGAGATTCGAGAAGCCAGTTTTTTTTAATAATTCATTTTATTAAGGGGCTTATTTGTCTATAAAATGGGGAACATACGACCAGACGTAACACCTGATGGTAAACGTTTGCGACCTGCCCATGGACACTCGCAACTCCAATAGAGCCACAAGTGCGCTGCCAACCTTTAAAACCTCCTTCTTTGAGGCATAATGTATATCAAATCAAAACAACGGTTATTGCAAATTGAATTTATAAGGTACCTGCCCATGCATCGACTGCGTGCACGGCTGCGGCCGGCCTGACGTCACCAGCGGAGGGGTGAGCGGGCGCGGGGCAGGCACCCAGCGCTGGCTGATCACACTCCACGATTAAGCGGCTTACGGATACTCGCATTGGTTTGTTTAAATTTATATGTTTGTTTGCTCTAAATCTCATCAATATTACCATTTACACCTACAGTCCGCTTTTAATCTTAATTTAAATCTTCTAAGAACATTAAGGACAGTACCTATAAATTATTTAAATACAAATAATTCTTATGCATATCACGTACAATTTAAATTGCCATCATCATCATCATCATCATCATCAGCCCATTTAAGTCCCCACTGCTGGGGCACGGGCCTCCCTCAATCACATGAGGGGTGATTGCCATACTCACCACGCTTGGCAGACGGGTTGGCGAGGGTTTTGATATAAATGCAGAGTTTTCCTTCTCTCAGGTGCTGATGATCATGCCAGCAGCTTTACCTTAGTCGCCTTTTACGACACCTTTTAATAGAAATTATTTATATGGCAAAACAACGTTTGCCGGGTCAGCTAGTTTACATATAAATAATTCTTTTGCATATCACGTACAATGTAGTCTATGCAGCGTTGAAAATAAACGATTGAACGAGTTGTCATTAATTCAATGTATGTGATGTTGCCTTCATTACTTATTATTTTATTTATTTTGTCTCCCAATACGTCATAATAGAGTCCGTGCCACGAAAACAGTCCCGCAGAAAATCACAGAACTAAAATTTGAGATTCAATCCCCTTTATTAAAAATCGCGAAGTAAGGATAGTCCCGGAAGCAAATTTGTGCCAGCCCCTTTTAACATGACGTGTTGGAACGGGATGACATGAGCTTTAGTGCGGTAATAAATTTAAATCGCGATTTATAATAAGATGGCTTGTGTCTATGCATGATGCTGGAATTTGAATGTTGATAGCGTCTCAAGCGCGGTTTTCACGGCAAACCTGTCACGTCAAAGCCTGAGCTACGCTTGAACCATGATCCAAGATTCGGAAAAGTCTGGTAACACAATGATGCGACTGCCATGTAACAAGGTGATAAATCTCTATGCATTTTCGTAAATATCTCTCTCAGTGAAGCCCCATCCTGGCACTGACGTTCGTTAGCAAATGAAAGATGGTAATTCGGATTAAACTTAATTAAAGTTAGTCTATTTTCGTTAATTGCCCCTAAAATTGGTTCATTTTAATATGGTTTTATGTAGAAACTAACGCATTGAGTATTCTTGTCGTTTATTCAAATATGGGCTTCGTATATTGTGTACGGGGCTTTAAATTAAATTTAAAATGCCACAGTAAATAATCTATTTACAAGGCGATGACCCGTTGATCTAAGGGTGTACAAGGGTGGTACACCCTTAGATTTTAGATATTTTTATGTAATAGGTGGCAGACGTGAAGATGTATCACCTGATGGTAAGCGATTGCCGCCACCTGCGGAGTCACAAGTTTGCTGGCAACCTTTAAACCCCCCATTCCCAGATTGGGATTCCGGTACCCTCACTCATGCAGCGAACACAGCACAGACGGTGCTTCAGGCCGGTTTTCTCTGAGGCCGTGGTATCACTCAGTACTGGCAACTGCTTACCATCAGATGATCCGTCTGCTCATCTGTCACCTATTACACGTAATATTGGGAATATCATGCTTGAAAATCGCAACCGAGACTAGTTGAATAAATAACGCCTTAGCTTGGTATCAATAGAGAAATTTTAATTGAAACAAGTGGCCCACCCTCACTTCGTACATTAGTTCCACTTTATACCAATAGATGACGCTAGGTGTCGATTACATTGCGCAAGCGTTTCGTGTTTTCGGATCACCTATAAGCGTTTTCACTGTCTGTAGGATGTAAAGAAACTCTTATAAATAGTATAATTATGTATATATGTAATAACTAATAATAATATCGATATCTTGATATGATTATCTTTCTAGTCATCATCATCATCATCGTACATCATCATCATCATTTCAGCCAATAGACGTCCACTGCTGGACATAGGCCTCCCCCAATGTTCTCCACACAGATCGGTCCTGTGCCGCCCGCATCCAATGGATTCCCGCGATCTTCACCAGATCGTCGGTCCACCTTGTGGGGGGCCTGCCACGGCTGCGACTTCCTGTGCGTGGCCTCCACTCCAGGACCTTTCTGCCCCAACGGCCGTCTGTTCTCCTCGCTATGTGCCCTGCCCATTGCCACTTGAGGCATGCAATCCTTTGGGCTATGTCTGTAACCTTAGTTCTCCTGCGGATCTCATCATTTCCGATACGATCACGCAGGGAGACTCCGAGCATAGCTCTCTCCATTGCTCTCTGGGTGACTTTGAGCCTCCTTAATCGGCACATTGTAAGCGGCCACGTTTCGGTTCCGTATGTCATCACTGGCAACACACACGCATTGAAGACTTTCGTCTTGAGACACTGCGGTAGGTGGGCCGAAAATATGCTGCGTAGCTTCCCGAACGCTGCCCAGCCGAGTTGGATTCGTCGATCGACCTCTTTCTGGAAGTTGGACTTACCAAGCTGACCGTATACTATGCTATATTTTAACTTAAACAATAGGCATTTCTTGTTTATATTCATATTCGCCACAGTAAAATAAAATCGATTGAGGGCGCTGGTTACGGCGAATTATCGCCTTAAGTTTTATAGATGTGTCTATAGAATTATTTACTTAACTTTAACAAAGTCTTTGTAATGTGGGTCATGTCCTTTCTAGATTCGTCTTTAACACACTCACCCAAGAAAGATCAGTCAACTGATTAGAAAAAGATAGTAGATTTTACCTGAGCTCTGAAGACGCAAACTTTTCAAATACAAAAGTTCTTTGATGCGCCTTTTGTCGTTCAGTGAACTCTGCAAGACGCATGCACAAAAGTGTGGGATTAGTAATCGGTAGATGCATGGCAAGGAGCGTGTTAGAAATCGATGTTTGAATTAGAATGACGTGCGAGAGTGAGATAGAAACGAATGGACGACGACGACTGAAGACGAAGACTTACTAAGATTTTGTGCAAACAAAAAAGAAGAATTATTCCCGGAATCTACGGTATTATTTATTCTATCCCACATTTTTAAATACACTATTTATTGAGTCAATCTCCAGATTCTACAGATTGTCGAAACCACTTCAACGGAATCGTAGATTTTAAAACTCTATTAAATCCAAAATGAATTGTCCACGTGACAACCCATTCGACACACAATCGATATAATTCAATGATTTTTATACAAAAAAATACATCAATTTGTAGTCTAAAGACTACTTAGGTACACCGCTGGTTCAGCGACCAAAACCCAGTCTTAGACTCCGAAACAAGATATCGCCACTTCAGGATCCTACATTACTTCTTTCAAGTGATACCTAGGTCCGTCAACTGGATGTTGAGCAGATTGTAAGCAATCCCAACATCATCAGCCAGACAAAAACGCTCCGTCTTCGGTGGCTTGACAATGTCGAGAGGTTAGACGAAGATCGTCTCGTGAAATCACAACATACTAAAAACCACTAGGTACATAGTACTAATTAAAAACTTTTAATTTCAACAGCCTGTAGTTCTACCAAAAGCCGCTGTGATTGAGTTCTTCCAAAACAATCAACATAAAAGTTCTTGTCCACAATTCATGACGACAATGATGAGAAAATTTTCACGAAGCACGAAAAGTTTAAGCTACATATACCCAACTTTTTAGCAAGTTAACAATTTCTCATGAAACCTGAAATTTTCTTTTGACATAACGCAAATATTACAAGTATGAAAAGATCTTTTCAAACCTAGGTATGTGAACGTGATTTACTTAGTTACAAATTCTAAAGTCAACTTGTCAACTCTTGGTAAAATTGCAACACGAAAATCTTAATTAGCTAACTTTGAACATACGAGCAATACAGTACTTTTCCTCTATTACAACTTAGTATATTAACATTAACTCAACCTATGTATGACCTTAAGGTGTAGTAGTAGACTTACAGAGCTTTTTTCACAGTGGGTTAGGTAAAATCCTGGATCGCCACGTTATCGTTTATAAGCTGGTTCTTCCGTTTTTGCGTTGACACAACACCGGTGTGTTCTCCGGGCGGCCACAGAGGATAGGAAGGCGGGCCATATAAGTGACAACACGCCTCTCCTTCTCCTCCTCGACGGCCACAAAAGCCCCGAAAGGCTCCCACCTCTCAAGTTTCAGGGGCCCACGTCAAGTTGCATTCACATGTCTGGGTGTTAGTCCAGGTGAAGCTGGACAGAACCTCTTTGGTCTTACTCTACTTTGGTAATAATAACAAAAGTAAGTAAACATACTCGTACAGGCTGATTAAGAAGGACTTTAACCGCTATTTTCACAACTTCTTTACGACTTTACTTAACCTACTTTTAGCGCTCTTGTATGTACCTACTTTTTGAAAAATGCAACAAAATACAATACAAATAAAAAAAAACCTCCTTTCATCCTTAAAACTGTCCCATTAATCAATTTCCTTATGCCCACCGCAAACCAGAGAACTCCGGCTAAAACCAGTTCGGAACTGTGCCAAGTTACCCCACGTCAGAGTGTCTATTACAATAGTTTAGGAACAAACTTTCGGGGACAAATAGATTCATACACTGGCAACTTTAATGTGCTCGACAATCTTACATTGTAGTTCGGTTCAATCTGGAATAAATAGCTACCACCGTGTTTGTGTTTGTTGTAACAATTGTGAAGATAAGATACAAAACACACGCGAAAGCATCAATAATCATCATAATCATCATCATATCAGCCCACATCCATCCACTGCTGAGTATAGATCTCTTATTTATCACGCCATTCCCTTCGGTCTCTTTTTTTTTTATTGCTTATAGTAGGTAGACGAGCTTGCGGCCCATCTGATGGTAAACGGTAACCGCCGCTCATAGACATCAACAATGCCGGAGCACAGTCATGCCGCTGCCTACCGTGAGAGAAGAACTCTTTTCAAACCTCGTTTAAAAAAGGACATGTCATAGCGATCAGGGAACACCGCGGCTGGAAGGTCATTCCAGAGTTTGCACGAGCGCGGAAAAAAGGAGCGCTGGAAACGAAGAGTTCTGGAAGGGATTGGTTCCAGGTAGTATTGGTGAAGTTTGCCGCGGCGTCTAGTCGTGCGATTGTAGAATGGTGACCCTGGTATGATATTAAGCAGCTCCAAAGAGCACTCTCCATGGAAGAGCCTATAGAAGAGGCAAAGAGAGCCAAAATCTCTTCGCGACTCCAACGACTCCAATTTGTCCGTGAGATCGGGATCCCCGACAATCCGGACAGCTCGTCTCTGCAAGGCGTCAAATGGGTCAAGCTGATATTTAGGGGCGCCTGCCCAAAGATGGGAGCAGTACTCCATGTGGGGTCTCTTGCCAGCCTTATCCATTATTTCCCCACTGCCGTCACAATATCGTCGGATCATCGGGCAGGTGGTCTACCCACAGGACGTCGTCCCATTCTTTATTGTCCACCTATCATCTTTACGCCTTGCCAGGTGTCCTGCACATATCCACTTTAGCTCACACACTCGCGTGCCAACGTCTACTAACCTGGTTCTCTTTCGAATTTTATCGTTTGGTACGCGGTCTCGTAAAGAAAGACCAAGCATGGAACGCTCCATAGCACGTTGCGCCACCTTTGACTTGTGCTTAGTTTCTTTAGTCAGCGTCGTCGGCCCCAATTGTGAGCGTTAGAAGGACACACTGGTTAAAATACCTTTGTCTTAAAGTATCAATACCCAAGATTTTTCCACTAAAAAACGAAAAAAATAGGACGGGAGAATTTTTTAGACTCCTTAGTGAAGTGGGGGATTCTAGAGTAGAATCCTGAGCGTAACGCATCTATGATGCCTTATGTACGAGTTATAGACTGCAGACGGCGTTTCAATTATTTTATCAATAAACATTATTTTAATTTAGTGCAAACTAGCCACTCGGCGGAAAAGGTCGTTTCATTGGCTCAACCCTTTCCCCTATATCAAGACACGTCACGACATACCTTATCAATCTTACATCTTATTTCCAACATATCTTAATAAAAATCATGAGACAAAATGCTGATGGTTTTGCCTTGTATTCATAGATAGTATTAAATGTTCTAGGGAAATACTTGTGGTCCTTTGTTTATCTATATTAAATAAATGACGTTACATCGCAAACATAATAAATATTTATACACACTTTTTTACACTGTTGCCAGTGATCTCAAACGTCATTGTCGGTAGAGCTGCCCTCTTAAAATCGGTATATCGGTCGGTATCGGTAATTGAAATTTAACTATAATTTAATTACAATACATTACATGAAAAAAAACATGTCGAATTGAGAACCTCCTTTTTTTGAAGTCGGTTAATAAATCTAGAGCACATGTTTGTATAGACAATTGAATCGACTTGTTGAACTCAAGAGTATACTCGAAAGTATCATAACTAGCTACTCATGAGAACGGGGAATATCAACAGAAAGTATGGATTCCTTGTGGGGGATTCCTCGTCACGTTAAATACAAATCAACATAATTAAAAGTTTGAAATCGGTAGAAAAGTCGGGAGGATTCCTTTTACATTTTGTTTTGGGATCGCCTGATGGTAAGCGATTGCCGCCACCCAAAGACACCAGCGCCACCAGTAATGGAGTCACAAATGCGCTACCAACCTTTAAACTCCCTATCCCCCGTATTGAACCTCCGGTATCCTCACTCACGCAGCGAAACACAGCACAGTGCTGCTTCATGCTGGTTTTTTGTGAGGCCGTGGTATCACTCCGGTCGAGCCGGCAGATTCATGCTGAAGCATGACTCTCTCACGGTCAACACATTACTTTGACATTTTGGGAAAATTGTTATATTTAGGTCACATACATTGATCTGACTCCGAGTTAGGTAGCTCAAGCACCTGTGTTACGGATATCAGAATCAACAGTGGGATTACAAATATATACATATAATACTTTTCTTTTGTAAATACATACTTATATATCTTTTGTAAATACATAAATACAGCCAAAAAGAATTCTCACATTAAATATATAAATAAAAGTAAAAATAAATGTAAAGCTACATGGAATTTAATAAGAAAAGAAGTCGACAGTCTAAAATATGACGAAAATATAACTGAATTAAATGTAAGCAACAAAATTATAACAAATCCTTATGACATAGCCACAGTTATGAATCATCATTTTATTGAATTACCTAACGAAAATAACCTGACAACAAATAGGAATCATAAAACCACACTCAATAGTGGTGGTATACAAACCACGATGTTCCTCTATCCAACATCAGTAGAAGAAGTAAAAAAAATTATCATGGGTCTAAAGAACACCAATTCAGAAGGCTTTGACGGGATTAATACAAAAATAATTAAAAGGTGTACTGATGAACTAGTGCCAGTATTGACGTACTTAATAAACCTATCCTTCTCAACTGGTACCTTTCCGGAAGTATTAAAGCAATCAATCGTCAAACCACTGTATAAAAAGGGTCAAAAAATGATATCAATAACTATCGTCCAATTACTATCATACCCGTTCTATCTAAGGTGTTTGAGAAATGTATGCACCTGAGAATACTCAATTATTGTAATGCACATAAAATCATCAATATAAACCAATACGGTTTCCAAAAAGAAAAGTCAACAACGTTGGCAATAAACAATCTTGTAGAATCCATACTCACGAAATTAAATGATGGTTTCCTGACCACAGGATTATTCTTTGACTTGAGCAAGGCGTTTGATTTTGTAGACCATACCTTATTGTTAAAAAAACTAGAAACGTTAGGAATAAGAGGGCCGACACTACAGTGGGTTACGTCTTACTTGATAAATCGGAGCCAGTGCGTCAATGTTGCCAAAATAATAAACAATGAACTTGTAACTTGTTCATCGACCCTTAAAAACAATATGCGTGGAATTCCGCAGGGAAGTGTGTTGGGTCCACTCATGTTTATACTATACATTAATGATATATCTAAAGTAACTGAGCATAAATGTATCTTATTTGCAGATGACATTTCAATAATTGTGACATCAGAAAAAAATAAATACAATTTTATACATGACCATGAAACCGACATAAACAATACAATTGACAACATAAGTAAATGGCTAAATGAAAATAATCTCAATCTAAATTTTAATAAATCAAACTTTATACAATTCAATAAATCCAAACATGACAAATACAACTTTAAGTTGAAAATTAAAAAAATACAGGAAATCTCAAATATTAAATTTTTGGGAGTAACGATAGACCAAGAATTACACTGGAAACTCCATATTGAGAGCGTATGCAAACGTATAAATAGATTCGTCTATGCTCTCTATAAAACAAGGAGCGTAATTAACCTGCAAACAGCTGTCACCACTTATCACGCGTATGTCGCTTCCATTTTGCGTTATGGACTAATAATATGGGGCAATGGTACTGAGAGACACAGAGCATTTATAGCGCAAAAAAAATGCATCAGAGCCATATGCGGCATCCCGCCGTGGGAGTCCTGTAGAGAGTCCTTTTGGAGCCTGGGCGTGCTACCACTACCAGCACTGTACATTTATGAGATAAGTTGTTTTGTTAAGCGTAATACTAACCTCTTTCGTAAAGCTAGAGAAATAAATTCTAGACTAAAAAGAAATCCAGATAGACTAGTTCTGAGTGTCATACCAAGATCTGCTAGGTACACAAATAGCTGCTTGTCTATGTGCATTAAAATATATAATAAAATTCCTAATGATATCAAGAATTATCAAATTAATTTATTTAAATCAAAACTTCATAAATGGCTGCTTGAATTAAAAGTGTATGATATTAAAGATTTTATTGACAGGAGATCTTAACTTCTAATGACGTATGTACTATAATCTAAACATATTATTCTATTATTTTTTATAAATATAATGTGATTGTAAATTTGCGTGCTTTTTAAGCAAAACATGTATGCACTTATGTTATTATTATACCTTCAAAAACCATGTTTTAAGGCGAATAAAGATTTGATTATTGATTATTATTATTATAATACATAGCAAACACCCAGATAAATACAAACAAACATGTTCATGCACACAAATGTTTGTACTGTGCGGGGATCGAACCCGCAACCCTTGTATCAGAGGCAGCGTGCGCTACCACTGTACCAATCGGGTCGTCAAAAATCGGTAGATATACAAAAAATAAACAGTAGGTGGCAACCACTAAACGTTGCCAAGTAGGTTCATTATTTGACCAGTATTCTACTTACCTACGTACCTATTAACTATTACGTCTGTCGTGACCTTGGGTCAGTTAGAGCAAAAACTTAGTTTATTCGTACTAAATCCTGCGCCGCCGCAGCTTTTTTGTGAAGATCTTGATTAATCCTGATTTGAGCAAAAAATTAAGTTTTTTTGTTCATTAGCATAATTAAATACTCCTTAAAATTACAAACGGGATTTATTCATAAACGTTCAATAAACCTTTGCTAGCTAAAACGGTGTTATAGAGCAGTTTTGACGTTGGAAACAAAATATTTTCAAATAAAATTTCGAAAAAAGAATGAAAACTGCTTTATAACACTGTTTTAGTTAACAAAGGTTTAACAAACATTTGTGAATGAGAACCATTTTTATTCCTAGATGAATAAAACCGTTTAACATACTTTAAAACTAGATTTTTTTCCTCTTGATTGAGCCTACATTATCGGCTAATACGCCCTGATTTCCAGATTACGAGACATTTCACTATTAAACTGCTTTGCCCTGTCTTCCCCCAACAAGAATACGTTATTTCCTTCAATTGCCCAAAGGTTGTCTGGAAGAAGTCGCTACAAACGATAAGGCCGCCTTATTGTAGTCATAGTCATATTATTTATTGCTTTCATGTAGTACAGTCAGCGTCAGATCAAGTTACCCCCCTGCAGTGGAAAAATAGCACTTGCGCCCCAGACATACGGACGGTTCAAAGGTCAACAAGGGTTACTCGACGTGACGCCGTATGTACCTACATTAGGTCTTAAAATTATTTGCAAAACATGAACCCCGCAGGCGCACTGCAAATGTATGTATCCCTTTTAAGGTTACTATAAAAGAATATATACATATATGTATCTATCTAAAAGGCTGGTGGGTATTGTAAATGACATTCATGACCTCTGGCCGTATCACAAAAAAGTGACACATTTCAATGACAAATCATAAGTCATCTTTTTTTCCATCCCCCAAAATAGATGTTTCGCAAATATTAGGTACATATGCCATTTTTCATTTCTATATTATTCGCATTGCGTTATGGAACACATATAAGCTTTTAGCGCTTAACCCTTTTCATGCAATCATAAAATTGGCTATCTCCATAATTACATAAACCTAACCGAAGCACCGAAGCTGCGAAGCTGTGCTTTCTCGATAAGTTTCGAAGGAAACTTTACGAGGTAAGCTTAATACTTACCAAATATCTTAGGAAGGCAGATATTGGAGTTTGAATCTCATTTTGACGTGAGACTTGCTGGGAATAAATCGACTTTAAAAACAATTTTCATTAGTCCGAAGAAGCTGAGATTGGCTTCAGGAGATGTAGTTATCGATTCTCGTCTCGTGACCGATTTTCGCTTAATCGATAACAGGATGAGAGTGTCTGTGACTTCGATGTCTGTGATTATGAGAATTAAAACTGCAACTATTCAAAGCCTTGTTACTAGCACTTTTATAGAGACAACCACATATCAAACATGTGGGTGGCCGCCAGCACTCAGCACTTAAAGTTAAGACGCGCTAAAAATTTTATTTTTTTATGTGATAGGAAGCAGTTGAATCACGCTAGTAAGCAAAATGGTAGGCATTGCCACCGCTCATGGACAACACCAGTAGAGTTAAAAGTGTGCTGCCAACCTTCCCCTTGGATAGGACATTCGGTACATTGGGTAGGTACCCAATTTACCAGTAAATAGACTTTAGTAAGCCAATGATTTATAGTGCTTAACTGCAATAGGTTAACATACAAGTTAGTCTACTTTTTAGGGTTCTGTAGCCAAATGGCAAAAAACCAAATTCTTTGGATTTATCATGTCTATCTGTCCGTGTGTCCGTCTGTCCATCCGTATGTATGTCACAGCTACTTTTTTTACTAGCTAGCACTTTTGAGAGCGATGTTAGTATCAGTTCCTGCAGGAAAGCCTGGTATCACGTTCACTCCAAATAAAAGTAATAAGGCAGGATCAGAGCAGAGCTATATCAGGCAGGCGGCGCAGGATGTCCGCTGCTGATTTGTCAAAGAGCTCACGCGCACGTGACGTGATATGTTTGAGGAGCGGTTGAAAAATACACACTCAAAGGTTGACAACAATTTGATTTGTAACATTTTCTGTTACAGTGTGCATTGATAGGTTGGTGATATTTTGTAGCTTAATGAATATTTTCCGAATTAGCAAACTGAAGTGGCAGTGGGCTGGTCATATTAGCCGCAGAACTGACAGCCGTTGGAGCCGTAAAGTCCTTGAGTGGAGACCGCGACTCGGTAAGAGTAGTGTAGGACGCCCTGCGACAAGATGGGATGATGACATTCGAAGGCTGGCTGGTGTGGGCTGGATGAGGGTGGCCGAAAATCGGGAGCAGTGGCGTGCATTAGGGGAGACCTATATCCAGCAGTGGACGAGTGTGGGTTGCTGATGATGATGATGATGATGAATATTTTCTATATTTATTCTGGTGTTAAAATAATAGAAATTGACGCCGGAATCAATATGCAGCATTAAATCATTATCCTCAACTAAGTCGCGTGATTTTAGGCTATAGGTATATAGCGCGGATGACATTTTCTATATTCAAAAATCTATACTATTTATACAGAGGTAAATCCTATAAACAGCGGCACAGTAGATAAATAATATATCTACTGTGACAGCAGCAACGTCTATAGGTAATCCGAAAACACTAAACTTGCGCGATGCAATCGACACCTAGCGCCATCTATTGGTATAGAGTGGAACTAATACCCCGAGACAAAGTTAGGGCGGGCTACTATTTATATGTCACATCAGACGCCCACAACAGTACACCATAATGACATCACGTAAAAATAGCTGTAATAAACTATCATCGTTTTAAAATCAATGATATATCTACTGTGCTAATACCGGGTGTATCTGTGAACTTACATACCTTTAACCACGTGTTCAGTTTCATTCAACAGCAAAAGTTGATACACACTTTTCGCAGCTAGTGACTCTTATGCTCTTCGGAATAAGAACTACAAACTACAAATAATGTGCAGCTACTTCTGCTGTTGAATGTTCACAAATACATCCTGTATAGTTAAGTCGATACGTGTATCGCTTTCAAGCCGCTTTAGCCTCAGGGTAGCGTGATAGAGAATGTTTGATTAGAGGGCTAAGTCTGAACTAGGCTCCAAACTTTGCAGTGTGCTCTTTTCAAATGGACAGCGGTAAAGCTTAAAAGCAGATTTGAAAAGAGATGGATGTAGACGTTGTTCGCAACGAACAATTCATAGAGCAGTTTTAAATAGCATGAATAATATTTCAGCACTATAAGTATTTTGTCAATTAAATAGTAATTATGAAACGACCTTTTAGGCTACTCATAAATAAAAATGTAACTCAGTACTTTAAGTAGCAGCCTATATACTGTCCCATTGCAGGGCAAAGGCCTCCATCATAGAAACCAAGTTATCGTTACTATGATGGGATTAGGCTTAATCACCACGCTTGCCTAATGCGGATTCACACACCTGAGCAACGTTCGAAAAAATTCGAAACAAAATTTTTGCTCGACCTGGGAATCGAACCCAGGACCCCAAGATCACGGCCGGGTACTTAAACCACTAGACCAACAGGGCAATTAATTCAATACTCACCGTAATAATAATGCAAAATACAACACACCACACATAACACAATACAATACGCATGAAAATTAAAAAATATATAATTTTAAAAGCACATTAGCTACTAAAACACACACGAAGCAATTTTTTGCAATTTATCTTACTCTATTTTTAAGATTAGCAAAAAAAGGCTCGGACCCAGAGTCTGGTTGTTACATCACTCAATAAAAAACAATCATTCCATGGAGCGACTCATTGTCCAGGGACAGGTGGAAGGAAAGAGGTCGCGCGGGCGCTCACCTTTGAGAAGAGATTCCCTATTCAAAGGCGCTTACCCACGCGCTGGACAGACCACATTAGGGTTGTAACATCAGTATCCATTGCACAAACACCCGAGACGCTGTACACCACAACAAGTGGAGACACCATGACGCGAGCCGCATCAGCACATGAAAATGCAACATCCTCAACCACCACCATTCTGTCAAGATAGATAGATACTCTTTATTGCACAACATACAAAACTTAAAAGCTAGGTTTACAGTGCAAGAGTAGGAGGAGGAGATCAAGATTTTTTTTGTCGGTCGGTCGGTTCTGTCAACTTACGTGTGCACGTTTTGGTTTTGAACAGGGTCATCGGATAAAGATAAAAGGTAAAACATTCTTTATTCAATTTAGGTCCACACAGAACACTTATGAATGTCAAAATAGGTACATAATATCTACCGCTGGTTCGGAATGCCGATTTCTACTGAGAAGACACCAGCAAGAAACTCAGTAGTTACTCTTTTCAGGACTTATGGGGAGCAGAAGGCTCGCACCCTAAAAACTTTAAGCAACAGCCTGAGGGCGCTAGCGTGGCTAGGACCTCGGCTCATGGCGTTTCTGGGATCTCTCCCAGCAACGCCATGAGCCGATTCAGTTGGATCTCTCCAACGAACGTAAGTTTGGGGACTGAATCGGCCCGGTACGTACCGGTTACGCGAAAAGGGACTGACTCTAACTCTAGAGGGATCCGACTGAACGTCCTCGCCGGCGACGATGGTACCGCGGGGGTCTTGGAGTGTCATTTGTCGCGAGTTGGCGTGGAGACGGTGCGCTCACCGTCTCCAGACGACGCGATCGTCGTCTTGGTCATTAAGGTCAGATCAGGGGCGTCGTTTCCTAACAGTGGGGGCAACAACGGGAGGGGCATATCCAGACGCCATAACCACAAGGGGGTTGGGGTGGATTGGAACAGTAGAACGAGTTGTAGTCGTTTAACCTGTAAATACAACACTAAGCTATGTGTAGTCGGATACCATCGTCCAAAGGAACAGTTCTGGACTAAACCAAGGAAAAGACTAAGAGCAGATAATTTAATTCAATTCAATTCAAATAGTTTATTGCGTTTCGTGTGGTATTACAGAGATAATAAATATAATAAAAGTAAAGCACATGCACCCTGTCAGGGCATAGCAAAACATAAAAACCTTAAAAACTAGTTTCATACACAAATACATTTCAAATAAAATTAAAATTCTAAGGTATATTAAAAACAAAACAACATTACTTATATTTAAAAAAGTCTTCCAACGAGTAGAAATAATGATCATGTTAGCGATGATAGCTCAGTAAATAAGAACTCCCCTTCCATATGAGAGATCGTGACTTCGAATCTGAGCATGCGCCTCTAGATTTTTCTATGTGCGTATTCCTACCATTGCGGTGAGGAAAGATATCGTGAGAAAACCTGCATGTTACCGTGGGAGAGCCACGCTTCGGCATGAACGGGCCGGCTAGACCGGAGTGATACCACGGCCTCACAGAAAACTGTCGTGAAGCAGCAAATTCGCTGCGTGAGTACCGGGGACCCAATCCAAAGGAAGGGGTTTTAAAGGTTGGCAAGCGCACTTGTGACGCCACTGGTGTCACGCGCGTCAATGGGCGGCGGCATTCGCTTACTATCAGGTGATCCGTCTGCTCGTCTGCCACCTATCACTAAAAAAAAGTTTCGGATTGTTTCTGAAATGTGTAACCATGATTCAGTTGGTCTGGTTCTATGTTCTGGTTCCCATTTTAAAGGGCTGCTCAACCTTTTAGACGGATATTTAAAACGCAAAAACTCAGGTTTATAAGCCACAAGATTGGTATGGAAATAAGGCAAAAATAATTTACGACAAAATCGCTTTACATTAATTTATGTAACTAGGAATTCATATCATACTCATAGTTGGTAAGAATAGAAAAGAGGACCCTGATTTTATTCCACAAAATTAAAACTATTCATTCCACATTCCATTCCGCCCCATGAATTCCACGTATTTATGCACCCCCTGGCCCAGATTCGCTGGAGAATCTCCGCAAACCCCAACATTTGCATGCCCCAATCTCTAATGTCAGGTGCCTATAAGTTTTTCCTAATACGTCCCACGGGAAGGCTGGGTCAGCGTTCCCGGGATGAACCATTCTTGCTCATGAATTTCAATGAACCTTGACTCACTAAGGTTACATTTTCTCCCGTCACTCTAAATGTCCCACAAACGGGATCGCGGAATTTTATAAGAGTGCCCGCTAAATTATTTTAGCTTCCCTCTTTGGCCGGGTTTGGAATTTCCGTAGTGTGTTTTAAGGGAATTTGATTAGGGAGCGGTTGTCATGCATACAAATTGCGTTTTTGGGGTCTGCTGACGTGGGAGATCAATGCTTACGATGGAAATTACAATAATTATAATGTCCTCCGGCTAATTCATGTACGTGGAATTGGAACGGTTTGGGTACAGCAGTATCTTGAGGGTATATTAATTATATTAATATACGACCCGTTTGGAACAGTGGTAGTGAATGCTGCCTCTGATGCAAGGGTTGCGGGATCGATCCCCGCACAGTACAAACATTTGTGTGCATGAACATGTCCTTGTCTGTTGTATTGGTCTGGTTGTTATCTATTTATTATATGTATGTATTTACAAAAGAAAAATATTATATGTATATATTTGTAATCCCACTGTTGATTCTAATATCCGTAACACAGGTTCTTGAGCTACCTATTTACAAAAGAGTGTAGTCTGCCCCTTTTTAGGGTTCCGTAGCCAAACGGCAAAAAACGGAACCCTTATAGATTCGTCATGTCTGTCCGTCTGTCCGTCCGTCCATGTTACAGCCAGTTTTCTCCGAAACTATAAGAATTATACTATTGAAAATTGGTAAAAAGATGTATTTTGTTAACCGCATTACGATTTTTACACAAAAATTGGAAAAAATAAAAAATTTGGTAGGTCTCCATACTTGAAACTGGAACTCAATATTTTTTTTTCATCAAATCTATAAGTACGTGTGGGGTTTCTATGGATAGGTCTTTAAAAATGATGTTGAGGTTTTTAACATCTCTTTTTTTTTAAACACAATACTTTGCGCAAGAGACGCTCCCAAAGTCGTTAATTGTGTGTCGCCCCTCCAACTTCTATAATAAATGAATTATAAAACTAAAAAAAATATATGATGTACAAAATCATGAAAACTAACAACGAAAATTGGTTTGGACTAGATCTGGTAAGTAGTTTTTTTAATACGTTATAAACCGTAAACCGCATTTTACCTTCCATATATCTTACTTGCTGCTACGGAACCCTTCAGGGGCGAGTCCGACTCGCACTTGGCCGGTTTTTTTTTTATAGTGACACTATTATAATTTATAATATCTGTGGAACCAATACCTATACTGTATTTTGGATCTACTTAGCCTGATGGTGAGCAAGAGAAATAACCACTTTATTGATTGTTTAAATGTGATATTGGTTAATAAACTAAAACAATTACATAAATTGCATTAGTTATAGGTAGAATGACCATTCTTCAACCACCGACCATTCTTAAAGCACCGACCGTGCTTGGGCAGACTTTGCAATTGGGTAAAAACAACTTCGAGGAAGAGGTGAATGGGAGAATCCAGTTAGGCAGGGTAGCATTTGGAAAACTAATTCGTGTCTTGGTATCGTCGATACCACAGTGCCTAAAGACGAAAGTCTTCAATCAGTGCGTCCTACCACCCGTCATGACATTCGAACCCGAAACGTGGACACTTACGGTGCGGCTGGTCCACAAGTTAAAGGTCGCTCAGCGGGCTATGGAACGAGCAATGCTCGGCGTCTCTCTCCGAGATCAAATCCGAAATGAGGTGATCCGGCAGAGAACCAAAGTCATCGACATTGCTCACCGGATTAGCAAGCTCAAGTGGCAGTGGGCTGGCCATATTAGCCACCGACAACCGATGGGGTAAACGAGTTGTAGAGTGGAGACCGCGTCTTGGCAAACGTAATGTAGGGCGCCCTCTGGCTAGGTGGGGGGACGATCTGCGCAGGATGGCTGGTAAGAGCTGGATGCAATAAGCCATATCCATGGCTTATTGCATCCAGCTCTCCAGATCACAGTGGCGAACAATTGGAGAGGCCTACGTCTAGCAGTGGACTGCGATAGGCTGATAATGATGATGATAGGTAGAATGGTACTTATTTGAGCCGACGGGTAAGGCGAGTGGTGACGCCATTGATTAATGTTTTTGCTACTAAACTGGATATATTTTTAACAATTGCGGACCTTCGGAAACACGGCTAACCAATAATATATAGTATTTATTAAATAAGTACTTTACTGCCTTCGTGGTGGACGTTGTTAGTGGGTCGTACTTTAAAGCGACGGCTGCGCAAGTTGTCCCTAAGTTTTCAGTTAAAAAAATCTTAGTGGCAGCCCGGAGTCTGGAAGTTGGCGGTCTTGTACACCCGTGCCTCGGATCCCTCTCGTGTCACAGTAGTGCCCCATGGGAATAATATTTCGGTCGTGGCGGCCAATCTCAGCGATCAGCCATCGACGCAGGACATATTATAGTGCATAAGTATTTGCGCAGACACAAGTGCACTCTCTATTCCCGTCTCTTATTTCGATGGGACACTAGTGTGATACGACCGAAGAGGCATTCGGCGCAGGACCAACGGCTTAACGTGCTTTCATGATATATGAGGATGGATATATGAGGGTAAGGAAATAGGGAGTGCACTTGTGTTTGCGTACACACTATAATATATTCATATATCATGTTTACGTGGATCGTTGAGATTAGCCGCCGTAGCCGTAATCCGTTGGAGGATTATGAATAAGTCATCATCATCATCATCAGCCCATTTAAGTCCCTACTGCTGGGGCACGGGCCTCCCTCAATCACATAAGGAGTAATTGCCATACTCACCACGCTTGACAGACGGGTTGGCGAGGGTTTTGATGTAAATGCAGAGTTTTCCTTCTCTGGGTGCTGATGATCATGCCAGCAGCTTTACCTTAGTCGCCTTTTACGACACCTGGGTAAGAGTGAGGGTGGCCTATTCTACTCTGCCGGGACCACACGGCGTATAAATAAGTACTTATGTGAAAATGTATAAAATTATTGGCATCGGTCAAAACTTGCTTGTCGCAGTATAGTTAGACCACAGAGCAAAGATTAAACGCTAAGGCCCTAACAGCCAGTTCCAATGGAAAAGTTTCCAACAACGATTAGGGCGTTATACCATAATTAGTTTTCAATGTCCGTAACAACATTTGGTAACGACCAATCGCAGTTGGGGTATCGGATGACGTCACGGCTGGAATGTTTCCTTAATTAAAATTTGATGCTATTTCATTGACAGTTATTGACCTGTTAACTTTGGAGTTTGTTAAATGGCTCTTTAGTGAAATTAGAAGTTCATTTGAAGAACTTAATTACTCATGTTCTAGTGAGTACATCTCATCACCGCATCAAAAGATGTACCTACCGTACCGTAGGAATTATAAATATATACAATATACAAATGTCCATCACACGAATGTTTGTCCAGGGTGGGGATCAAACCTACAACCTTTTTCGTGGGAGGAAGGGTCACTACCAAATGCGCCATCCAGCCAGCCTTAATTAAATAAATAAATAAATAAGTAAAATATATGAGTACACAATGTTGTATCACATAATAAATATCGTGTTAATTCCCGTCTTGATTAATTATAGTAATAAATTAATAAACTGAGACAACATCACATACATTGCCCTAGTCCTAAACTAAGCTATTTCCTTGTACAATGGCAACCAGGCACAACGAAGGTACCACAAACATCCAGACCCAATACAATTGTCTGTTTCATCAACAAACATTTGTTTTGGTGCGGAAATCGAACCCGCGACCGTTGCTCCTCAACCGGCGCCCAGACCACTGCGCTAAACGGGCCGTCCAGTTTCTTAGATTTGGCTTCTTGGGTAACTTGGGTTGGTTCAAATGTTACTTTCGTTTTATCAGATTTAAAGAGTATTTTCCTTTTAAATTCTGATAAAGTGTTACTTCCTTGATGCACTTCGAGATTGCGGAATATTTTTTCAACCTCAATGTCAGGAGTTGCCAACTTCCAGGTATCAGGTAAATGAACTTAAACCTTAAGAGGCATTCCACCTCCTTTGACGTCCCTTTCACTTTTTGGCTGGCTTCCTTATTAAAATTGTTTTGTGTAATGAAAACAGCTTTGTTCATCCACGAATAATAATAATATTCTCCAACCGATTACTGCTACGGCGGCGAATCTCAACGATCAGCCACGTATGCAGGATTTATTACAGTGCTCAAGTGTGCACGCAAACACAAGTGCACTCTCTATTCCCTTACCCTCATATTCCCATGGGACACCATGGGCTTAACGTGCTTTCCGAGGTACGGGGGTACAAGACCGCCAACTTCCAGACTCCGGGCTGACACTAAGAATTTTTACCGAAAACTTAGGTAGGACTCCGCCGTGTGGTCCCGGCAGAGTAGAATAGGCCACCCTCACTCTTACCGAGGTGTCGTAAAAGGCGACTAAGGTAAAGCTGTTGGCATGATCAACAGCACCCAGAGAAGGAAAACTATGCATTTATATCAAAACCCTCGCCAACCCGTCTGCCAAGCGTGGTGAGTATGGCAATTACCCCTCATGTGATTGAGGGAGGCCCGTGCCCCAGCAGTGGGGACTTAAATGGGCTGATGATGATGAGGTATACATTTTTGGGGATCCATCCCGGAACCTCTTGCGCAGCCGTCGCTTTAGAGTGCGACCCACTAACCACTGCGCCTCTGAGGCAGTCGACTTAACTTTATGTAGATATGTATATGCTACGGTCAAATGTACCGGTTTGACCGGAATCAGGCATTGTGTCCTGGGTGGGTGTGGGGCCTTTAAAGTTCAAAAAAGTTCAAAGTATATGCTACGATCAAAATCATGGACCCTGATTGGCACAACACAGTTTAGAAGTGGTATTTTCTATACTAACTTTTTTTTATTTGTAAAGTAACTATTAATGCTACTACTCCATAATTAACTGTACTTTAATGAATAACGTTTGTGGACGTGTAGAATAGTTGTTCAGAAATAAATATTTTTTAATTAAAAAGTTATCGTCAATAAAAACGTAAATTTTTGCTAAGTACAAAAAGGGTCATTTTTCAAGATTTTTTTGCATCACAAATACAATAATATCTGATCTCTATTAAAATAAACCTTAAGAAATAGTCTTAAGTCAAAATAAAATTAAAGTATTTTGACTTTTTGCTTTTTAGCCGACTTTAAAAAAGTAGGAAGTTCTCAATATGACATGTAGGTAGATATATTTTTGTTATGTTTGTTCACCGATTACTTTGCCATTTATGAACCGATTTAGGTGATTCTTTTTTAGTTGGAAAGTAGATAGTCCCGGATTAGTACCATGATCAGGATATCAGGATCTGATGATGGGATGGGAAAAATTGGGAGGAACTCTCAAATTGTATAGCGACACGTAATGTTTTTGTATATTTTTTCAAAACTGCACTAGTATTTACGCCTGAACTTTGTTAATTTTGTGGCTCTGCTGATAATGGAAGGTCAACTCCTCAACGTTAAGGAGTTGAAGGATAACTCTTTCAATATTGTACTCAAAATTAGTTTTTTAGTTATTTGGCGGGAGTAAAAGAGGAGGGGCTGCCAAAAAATGAGACATTAAAAAGCTGAAAAAAAAATTTACGGTAACACCTTTTCCCAAGTGTACTGTTATAAAATGTTATTTGAAGTGTATAAAGTGTTAGACATATTAATACACTTCTTAGTTCGTGGTTTTTGAAGGCGATTTTTTTTCGCAGAAAATGTTTAAAGGGTTGTAGCCCAAGAAGCGCCCGCGCAATCAATAACCTGGCGCCCTCTTGTGTCAAAATGTGCTAACAAAATGGAATACTTACAACATGTTCGACTACCTATGGGCAGTCGCTTCATTGTAATTATTAGACATCCCGAATCCTGTATCATGGTCTAAGCGTACCCCGGGCTTCGAAGCGACAGCGTTGCACGCAACTAGGAATCACACGCTAAAGGCCCCAGTACACAATGGCCTGTGATGGGCCATGCTTTGCAATGCACAACTGCAGGCCACGATCACTTGGTGTTCACACAGTGGCGCATGTCTCATCGCTGCCTAGCAAACCACTTACGATGGACGTAATTACGGCTGCGGCTATTTATTTATATACTGCTTACAAGTATTACAGAAGTGAGTATCATAACAGAGTTATAAAAAAGAAGTTAGTAGGGCGTGTGGTCCCCGGCAGAGTAGAATAGGCCACCCTCACTCTTACCGAGGTGTGGTAAAAGGCGACTAAGGTAAAGCTGCTGGCATGATCATCAGCACCCAGAGAAGGAAAACTCTGCTTTTATATCAAAACCCTCGCCAACCCGTCTGCCAAACGTGGTGAGTATGGCAATTACCCCTCATGTGATTGAGAGAGGCCCGTGTCCCAGCAGTGGAGACTTAAATGGGCTGATGATGATGATGAAAAATCTAGTTCCAGCCCGCATCAAAGTGCACTATCCCGGACCGGGATTCCCGGTCAGCGGTCGGTGACGAACTAAACCATGACCGATTATGTGAGCACCACAGGCCACGCTAAGCCACGATTCCTTTGAAGTGTGGCCAAAAAACCGAAAACTCCTCGATTGCGCAACACGACAGTTGTCCGCCACCATATACGATGGCCTGTCGTGGGCCAGCAAGGGCCATTGTGTACTTCGGCCTTAAGATGAAGAGAACGATCAGTACTCGCGAGCAGTGGAGGTTCTATGTGTAGCGAGGGGCTTTGGGCGCCCTCTAACTTCCCCTCAGCACTATGGGTAAAGACGCCCCTGATGATCATTTTAAAAGTGGATGCGTCAATGGTGGCGTTATAATGGTCATATTCCAGATTTTTATGCAAAAGACGATAAAATATGTAAGTATAGATTTCTAAGGTGTAAAGATATCAGATCTTGAATCCAACTAACATTTTAAAATCTGCTGACTTGGTGGGTGCCCTTTATTGAATAGGCACGTACGTAGAAGCCCTTTGTAACGTTGGTAAATATGATGGATATTCGTTAAGGAAATAGCTAAATTACTAAGCAAATTCTATGTCAGTATAAACACGTTAATACAAACTTACAGTAAATCCCTTTCATCAGCATAAATTATTATAAAACCCGTACTAATTCAATTGACCTTGCTGTTCACTGCTTATCAGCGCAACCGAGATGGCATATCAGTTGTACTCTTCGCGCCCTCAGTTTATTTCGGGAGCCGGCTTATAATTTTGTTCTGTCGATCGACTCCACACTCCGTCAACGTTCGGGCGTCATCGGACCGCGCACGCGTACTTTCTTCGGCCGCCAGAACGCATGCGCGGTTTGTGTCAAACGGTGTCAAAGCCGCTCTCTCCGCTCCGGCCATAATCTTACCTTTTTTTAATATCTATTTTCGCAAATATGGCTGAAGTTCCAAATTCTGTGATCTTTTCGATAGTGTTAATAAGTGTGGCAGTGTGGTATTTGTTGAAAAATATACGTGTTCTGTACGCGTATGCAATTGGACCACTGATCAACAAGGTGGATTTCAAGTCGAAAGGGAAATGGGCATGTAAGTACATACTTTTACTTGTTTATAAGCAACATATAATTCATAATACATTTCTTTGCTTTATTTTAAAAAGTTTTTCAAAGAAAAGTTACAGCACATTTTCTACAACAATCTACCATCGAAAAGAAGTAAAAAAAATTTTAACAATCGATAAGAAAAGCGAAGATAAAAATAGTTTATCATCAAAAATCAATAAATTGCACTCATAATACTTATTTTTTCTCCAGTAAAAATTTCCTAGAAACATCCAATAAATATGACTTTCAAATGTACTTTACTGTATCAGTAAATTAAAATACAGCTTACAGTTTATAATTCATTCAATTATCATAGGAAATGCAACCGGACGTAAGGTCAATGACCTTATACCTTGATGTAGGTCATAATAATATTAACACCCGCAGGTTTGGATTTTGTGGATTAGCTAAATCGGCAAAAGCATTCTTATTGTAAAAGTATAAGGTAGAAAGATCTAAGGGCAAATATGGATGATACAATAAAATAATGTAAACAAATGCAACAAGTTTCTTCGCTTTGATTTTATTTTAATTTGTAATAAGCTTTATAAGTACCTATTTACTTGATCATAATTATTAAATTTGTACTTTATAAACATATTAAAAGGGTTCATAATAAAAAGAAACAGTGACAGTGACTAATAAAAGGGTAAACCAAACCAAGTAAATTCAAAAGGTTGACCGACAGGATGACCCAAAGCAGACTAAAAATACCTACCTAAATCAAAGCAAATAAAAATTTTAGGAATCCATAGTCTACTTGCCATTGTTAGAGCGATGGTGGCTCGGTGGCTTTCTTATGTGACGCGACGAGTAGCCCTAAATAGCGACACCATTCGATTTTAATTGTTAGCCTGTAAACCGGATCTATTTTAAACAATTTCGGGGTTACAACCTCTCGGCAAACATTTATACAATTTATTAAATAACCATGCAAAAATATTGGGTCCGTTTTTGTACGCGAAAAATTGATTACCGCCAAAAGTGGCCGCTTTTGGCGTGAATCAATTTTTCGCGTACGCGATGTCTCATCGCTGCCTAGCAAACCACTTGCGATGGACGTAATTAGGCTGCGGCTATTTATTTATATACTTCTTACAAGTATTACAGAAGTGTGTATCATAACAGAGTTATAAAAAAGAAGTTAGTAGGTAGTTAGTGTGGTCCCCGGCAGAGTAGAATAGGCCACCCTCACTCTTACCGAGGTGTCGTAAAAGGCGACTAAGGTAAAGCTGCTGGCATGATCATCAGCACCCAGAGAAGGAAAACTCTGCTTTTATATCAAAACCCTCGCCAACCCGTCTGCCAAACGTGGTGAGTATGGCAATTACCCCTCATGTGATTGAGAGAGGCCCGTGTCCCAGCAGTGGAGACTTAAATGGGCTGATGATGATGATGAAAAATCTAGTTCCAGCCCGCATCAAAGTGCACTATCCCGGACCGGGATTCCCGGTCAGCGGTCGGTGACGAACTAAACCATGACCGATTATGTGAGCACCACAGGCCACGCTAAGCCACGATTCCTTTGAAGTGTGGCCAAAAAACCGAAAACTCCTCGATTGCGCAACACGACAGTTGTCCGCCACCATATACGATGGCCTGTCGTGGGCCAGCAAGGGCCATTGTGTACTTCGGCCTTAAGATGAAGAGAACGATCAGTACTCGCGAGCAGTGGAGGTTCTATGTGTAGCGAGGGGCTTTGGGCGCCCTCTAACTTCCCCTCAGCACTATGGGTAAAGACGCCCCTGATGATCATTTTAAAAGTGGATGCGTCAATGGTGGCGTTATAATGGTCATATTCCAGATTTTTATGCAAAAGACGATAAAATATGTAAGTATAGATTTCTAAGGTGTAAAGATATCAGATCTTGAATCCAACTAACATTTTAAAATCTGCTGACTTGGTGGGTGCCCTTTATTGAATAGGCACGTACGTAGAAGCCCTTTGTAACGTTGGTAAATATGATGGATATTCGTTAAGGAAATAGCTAAATTACTAAGCAAATTCTATGTCAGTATAAACACGTTAATACAAACTTACAGTAAATCCCTTTCATCAGCATAAATTATTATAAAACCCGTACTAATTCAATTGACCTTGCTGTTCACTGCTTATCAGCGCAACCGAGATGGCATATCAGTTGTACTCTTCGCGCCCTCAGTTTATTTCGGGAGCCGGCTTATAATTTTGTTCTGTCGATCGACTCCACACTCCGTCAACGTTCGGGCGTCATCGGACCGCGCACGCGTACTTTCTTCGGCCGCCAGAACGCATGCGCGGTTTGTGTCAAACGGTGTCAAAGCCGCTCTCTCCGCTCCGGCCATAATCTTACCTTTTTTTAATATCTATTTTCGCAAATATGGCTGAAGTTCCAAATTCTGTGATCTTTTCGATAGTGTTAATAAGTGTGGCAGTGTGGTATTTGTTGAAAAATATACGTGTTCTGTACGCGTATGCAATTGGACCACTGATCAACAAGGTGGATTTCAAGTCGAAAGGGAAATGGGCATTGTAAGTACATACTTTTACTTGTTTATAAGCAACATATAATTCATAATACATTTCTTTGCTTTATTTTAAAAAGTTTTTCAAAGAAAAGTTACAGCACATTTTCTACAACAATCTACCATCGAAAAGAAGTAAAAAAAATTTAACAATCGATAAGAAAAGCGAAGATAAAAATAGTTTATCATCAAAAATCAATAAATTGCACTCATAATACTTATTTTTTCTCCAGTAAAAATTTCCTAGAAACATCCAATAAATATGACTTTCAAATGTACTTTACTGTATCAGTAAATTAAAATACAGCTTACAGTTTATAATTCATTCAATTATCATAGGAAATGCAACCGGACGTAAGGTCAATGACCTTATACCTTGATGTAGGTCATAATAATATTAACACCCGCAGGTTTGGATTTTGTGGATTAGCTAAATCGGCAAAAGCATTCTTATTGTAAAAGTATAAGGTAGAAGATCTAAGGGCAAATATGGATGATACAATAAAATAATGTAAACAAATGCAACAAGTTTCTTCGCTTTGATTTTATTTTAATTTGTAATAAGCTTTATAAGTACCTATTTACTTGATCATAATTATTAAATTTGTACTTTATAAACATATTAAAAGGGTTCATAATAAAAAGAAACAGTGACAGTGACTAATAAAAGGGTAAACCAAACCAAGTAAATTCAAAAGGTTGACCGACAGGATGACCCAAAGCAGACTAAAAATACCTACCTAAATCAAAGCAAATAAAAATTTTAGGAATCCATAGTCTACTTGCCATTGTTAGAGCGATGGTGGCTCGGTGGCTTTCTTAAGGTGACGCGACGAGTAGCCCTAAATAGCGACACAATTCGATTTTAATTGTTAGCCAGTAAACCGGATCTATTTTAAACAATTTCGGGGTTACAACCTCTCGGCAAACATTTATACAATTTATTAAATAACCATGCAAAAATATTGGGTCCGTTTTTGTACGCGAAAAATTTATTACCGCCAAAAGTGGCCGCTTTTGGCGTGAATCAATTTTTCGCGTACGCGATGTCTCATCGCTGCCTAGCAAACCACTTGCGATGGACGTAATTACGGCTGCGGCTATTTATTTATATACAGCTTACAAGTATTACAGAAGTATGTATCATAAAAGAGTTATAAAAAAGAAATGTTGGGCGAACTAAAATTCTAGTTAGTAGGCCGTGTGGTCCCCGGCAGAGTAGAATAGGCCACCCTCACTCTTACCGAGGTGTCGTAAAAGGCGACTAAGGTAAAGCTGCTGGCATGATCATCAGCACCCAGAGAAGTCAAACCATCATTTATATCTAAACCCTCGCCAACCCGTCTGCCAAGCGTGGTGAGTATGGCAATTACCCCTCATGTGATTGAGATAGGCCCGTGCCCCAGCAGTGGGGACTTAAATGGGCTGACGATGACGATGATGACAGAAGATAACGAAACAAAATTGACAGATACCTACAAAATTATCCAATACATAAAGACCGACCAAGATCAGAAGGCACTTCAGTGATATTGACAAGAGGGCGTTATACAACGCATTTTCTATCCGGAAATGTCAAAAGAGCATTAGTTAATCGTACCTGTAATGAATTTTGGTTAGTATGTGTCCCGTGGTAAGGGTTGCGATACGAAGGTCAGAATGCGGTCGCTGCCTTGCATTGTAACCAAATATATAAAATCCTGAATAATGGTCTAAACGTACAACCTGTGCGGATAAAGAATGGGATCAGAAATGGTGGCGCATCTATTCACTTCTCGCTCGCACACTATGGGTGCGAGTATAGACGCAAATAGTGTGCGAGCGAGAGGTAGGTATTTTTAGTCGGCTTTGGGTCATCCTGTCGGTCAACCTTTTGAATTTACTTGGTTTGGTTTACCCTTTTATTAGTCACTGTCACTGTTTCTTTTTATTATGAACCCTTTTAATATGTTTATAAAGTACAAATTTAATAATTATGATCAAGCAAATAGGTACTTATAAAGCTTATTACAAATTAAAATAAAATCAAAGCGAAGAAACTTGTTGCATTTGTTTACATTATTTTATTGTATCATCCATATTTGCCCTTAGATTTTCTACCTTATATTTTTACAATAAGAATGCTTTTGCCGATTTAGCTAATCCACAAAATCCAAACCTGCGGGTGTTAATATTATTATGACCTACATCAAGGTATAAAGGTATTCTTTATCCGCACAGGTTCTACTCCTCTATCTACTCCTGAAAATGATTAACTGTAATTAATGGTTTTTTTAATGTAATAGGCGGTAGACGAGCAGACGGATCGCCTGATGGTGAGCGATTGCCGTCCATAGACACCCGCGACACCAGTGGAGTTACAAGTGCGCTGCCAAGCTTAGCTAAAAAAAATCATCACTGGTTTTCTATTGAGACTCGAACTAACGATTTTTTACGAACGCGGAATCTTACATTTGGACTGCGTTTGAGTTAAGAGTAAATTGCAAAAAAAATCCAACAACAAATTTTATAAGGCACAATTCACGCGTCATGATCAGTAAGTAGGTTTGAGAAAAATAGTAAAGTTTTCCAGTCAAATTAGACATGACCTTGACCGTGGGAGAGCCACGATTCAGCATGAATGGGCCGGCTCGACCGGAGTAATACCACGGCCTCGCAGAAAGCTGGCGTGAAGCAGCACTGTGCTGTGTTTTGCTGCGTGAGTGAGGGAACCGGAGGCCCAATCCGGGGGAAAGAGGGGATTAAACGTCCTTTAATCGACCTTTAATCCCCTCTTTCACCACTGCCACGCAATTGTGAGACTCCACTGGTGTCACGGAAGTCCATAGGCGCCGGCAATCGCTTACCAATAAGTGATCCGTCTGCTCGTCTGCCACCTATCACATAAAAAAAACATGCATAAACCCGACCCGACCCGATTGGAACAGTGGTAGTGCACGCTGCCTCTGATACAAGGGTTGCGGGTTCGATCCCCGCACAGTACAAACATTTGTGTGCATGAACATGTTTGTTTGTATTGGTGTGGGTGTTTGCTATGTATTATAAGTATGTATTTACAAAAGAAAAGTATTATATGTATATATTTGTAATCCCACTGTTGATTCTGATATCCATAACACAGGTGCTTGAGCTACCTAACTCGGAGTCAGATCAATGTATGTGATGTTGTGAAATATTAAAAAAAAAAAACCTTGGACTTTCATAGGTGTAGATCAATAACTTACGATGTCTTCAGATTTTCAGAATCTTACAATGGGAAAACGATGTACATGTCAACATGTCAAAGTATGTTAGCAATTTGATGACGTCTGAATATACTACCGCGTTGTACATGTTTACAAAAACAATTCACGTCTATTTAACTTTGATCGTTTTTTTTCCCAATTTAATTTAAATGAGGTAACTTGTTGAACAAGAATGAATAAGGAACTTGGTTAAATATTGTATAATTTAATGAATAAATATACGACAAACTTTATAAAGAAGAGTAAGAGGGAATAATTTTAATCGGTTATTAATAATTATCTTCCAAATTCATCAGTTTTTAGTTAAGGTGACGGGTAGGGCACACTAGCGACGCCAATCGATTTTAATTTTTAGTTACTAAACCGGGTCTATTTTAAACAATTTCGGGGTTACAGCCTCTCGGCAAACGCTTATACTATTTATAAAATAACCATGCAAAAATGTTGGCTCCAACGCGGACGCCAAAAATTGATTGAATTCATTTTTCGCGAAAAAAAATGGACGAAAACAAAAATCAAACACCGCATAGTATTGAGAGCAAACTACTAGCAAGATATGCATATATATATGTCGTAGGGATATGATAAAACCAGGGATTTGATCAATTCCCTAAGGGATTTGATCAAATCACGGAAGATGCTAAAATAACAACACGATTTTATCATTTTCCTAAACAAATCTAGTGCATTGAACAAATCCCTAAATTGGTTCAGTGAAATGACAAAAAACATGTCAGTTCTTGTTTAAGGCAACAGGTGGCCCTAACTAGCGACGCCACTCGATTTTAATTGATAGCAACTAAACTGGATATCTTTTTTAACAAGTTCGAAGTTCGAGCCTATCGGAAAGAACTATATTACACTATTTATTTAATACTTTATAATTAACTTTTTGATCTGTTTTTGCACTCGAAATTTGGATTAACGCCATAAGTGGCATGTTTTTATCGGTAATTCATATTTCGAGTCGGAAGCAGACCAAAAAGTTAATTTTAAGTATTGAATAAATAGTAATATGTTCTTTTCGAGATGCTCAAACTTCGAAATTGATAAAATGAGGTTTAGATGCTAACAAAAAGTTTTTGGTAATTATTTTAAGGAAAAAATTGTTTTAATAAAATTAATGGTGATTTTTATATCAATATTTCCTTGAATTACACTCATCTGACTATCATGATTATGTGGGGAATATCTTACCAAATAAACCTTTGAAATACACAGTAAAATTTATTTTGTCATTTTACTGAACCAATTAAGGGATTTGATCAATTTACTAGATTTGTTTAGTTTAATTGTTATTTTAACATCCGGCGTGATTTGATTAAATCCCTTAGTGAATTGATCAAATCCCCGTTTTTATCATATCCCTGCGACATATACATTGAGAAATACGGTTACAACGTGACACATTTCGTCTCCTTACCCTACGTCAAAAGTTTGGTACTCCATCACAATACAAGAAAATTGCGAAGTGAAGAAACATCGCCTTTAGCCCAACAACTTTCTCAGTTGTTTTCTTCTTAACTTCAGTTTATTTGTAGATGGGGGGTATTTAAAGTTCGTAGACGTCTCTGGAGGGGGTTTTGTTTCTTGCAGCCGGTTCAGAACTATTCACTAAACGTGCTTACGTAAGTAAATGTATGCCAAGAGACTAATGTCTATGAAGTCTGCTAACTACCTCACAGGCGGGGTGGTGTTGTATGAAGTTGATAAAAGACAGGTAGGAAAATGTTATTTTAAAAGTTTGAGAACTAAATGCTATTTGACTTTAGTTTGAGAATCTTGTTTGGTGCTAGAAATATTTATAACACCGATGGGTGCATGATTGTTCTCCGTTTTTTAAAGCAATTTATCATTTTATATTCACCGGTAAAATGTTGTGTCTCTTAAAAATATCTTCTCACTATTATTGGATGGGATATTAGACTGAAAGCGTTTTAATTTTAAGTATGTTTTCAATGGGTCTTTGAATGGTAAAATAATAAAAACTATTGTAAGTCGTCGATTTTGCCAATTTTTCTTCAGAAATTAAAAAAACAATTCACCTTTGACTCCACTGGTGTCGCGCGTGTGTATGGACGGCGGCAATCGCATACCATCAGCGAACCATCTGCTCGTCTTCACCTATAACATAAAATTTAAAAAAAAATCCAAATTTTTATTTCTGAATCATATCATTTTTTTTCCTTACAAGTAACTTAAAATTTTCCTTTCGCCGCACCACTGCACTTTCTGCATGACCCAAAGGTTGACTGGTAGAGAATGCTTCTTGGCATTAAGTTCGCCATATTGTATCAAAATTTGTGCAATAAAAGTTTTAAATAAATAAAATATCATTTTCGTTAGCATACTGTTATTGTTGCTTTTTTATGGGATAAGGGGCAGACGAGCAGACGGATCACCTGATGGTAACCGATTACCGCTGCCCATGAACACCTGCAACACCAGAGGAGTCACAAGTGCGCTGTGGACATTTTAAAAAGGAATACGCTCTTTTCTTGAAGGTTTGCAGGTCGAATCAGTTTGGAAATACGGCTGGGGATAGTTCATTCCATAGTTTTGTCTTACGAGTCAGAAAGTTTCCTGAGAAACGCACAGTAGAAGACTGCCAACCATCCAGATGATGTCGATGGAACTGATGTTGAGTGGAACGATGTTGAAATGAAGCGGCAGGGATCAGTCCGAACAATTCCTCAGAGCATTTCCATGATATAGGCGGTAGAGTATAAAGATAAGATAAAGATAAAGATAAAAAATTCTTTATTCAATTTAGGTCCACACAGAACACTTATGAATGTCAAAATAGGTACATAATATCTACCGCTGGTTCGGAATGTCGATTTCTACTGAGAAGACACCAGCAAGAAACTCAGTAGTTACTCTTTTCAAATATTGATGATGTTACAGAGTGTATACATAGCGAGGCTACATCTCTACGCAGTGCTAAGGAGTCTAGCCTATTAAAGATATCTTGGCAGTCGACGATTCGAGTTGCATGCGTGTACAAAAGAGTTGGTACTTTCGCGTCATCCTTTCAACGTAGATAAGTTCCTGCATTACACTTCACTTTTGCCATGTATCTCTTATACCTATGTTCACTTCATCGGCCTCTAACGGTAGGTCTTCCCGCATTGCAGAAAACTAGTTAGACAGACCGTTTTCGACCTAGTCTATAAACAGTAAAGAATCTAGCAACGTTAGCTTGTAACTACGAGCAGTGAGTAATTGTGATAACAAATCCAGTTTCTAAGAAGTTGATATTTTATCGCAATAAATGTAGCCTATTTTCTCATTTGAAACTAATTCAAGTAACTGGATCGTTTGATAATAATTAAGCGTAGGTACCTATATTTATTCTATATGTATTTTTTGTATTTTTAATAAACTTTTTTCATTCTTCGTCTTTTACCGATTTTCAAAACAAAGAAAAAGGTTCTCAATTCTCTTTGTTTCGGAATTTCAAATTAAAATTACTGACTGCAAAATTTATACAAATTGCTGCTAATGAGTTTGAATATGTTGTTGTCAAAATGACTACATATTTCAATTGTCAACGCCATATTTTAGAATTTACAGCTCTTTAGGTAGGTATACTAATATTATAAACTTATTTATATATATCTTAGAGCCAATGGCAGATTCACATTTTATTCCTGTGGCTTATATTATTCATCGTCAGCCCATTTAAGTCCCCACGGCTGGGGCACGGGCCTCCCTCCATTACATGAGGGGTAATTGCCATACTCACCACGCTTGGCAGACGGGTTGGCGAGGGTGTTGATATAAATGCAGAGTTTTCCTTCTCTGGGTGCTGATGATCATCCCAGCAGCTTTACCTTAGTCGCCTTTTACGACACCTCGGTAAGAGTCAGGGTGGCCTATTCTACTCTGCCAGGGATCACACGGCCTTGTGGCTTATAATATGACAGTCATTAAATTCCGCGTGTAAAAAAGGGATTTATAAAATAAAATAACTCAAAACTTATTAAATAAAAAAAGACCATAAAGGGGTTTTCTGAAAAGTGTGTTAGGTTAGTTTAATTAGTTTTACCTTTCCAGTTATAAACAATCCCAGTGAAATCCGTCTATACGTTTTCAATGGTCCAAACACAAATATGGGGCCATCCAAACTTCTGCATTTAAAAACTTTGTTGTGACTATAGGTATTCCAACTGCAGCATTGTATTTTCATCGGTGCAATTTCTCTTAGTTTATTACGTTGGAACTTGGATAACTGTTATGCCATCGCCTGAGCATGTGTTTCTATTAAGCCTAATGAAGGAACCGGTTTCGTAAGATATACATTGTGGTTTACAACTTTATATAGTATTTCTTTATCTATGACTTTTGGGAGTAGAGTTGAATTTTGAATATCTGACATTTATAGATTTTATTAATGTCTTTCTAACGTATAGTTAATTGAACTCTTCACACAGAATTTATCTATTGAATGACATCCTAGTGTTATCCTAAACCATAGGTAACTTAGATACTTTGCCATATCTTATTTTTTTTTAGTTGGTCTAATGCTTATCTTTGGAAGTAAGTAGTTATTATCAAGCGATTTGATCAGAAACGATAAAATACATCGATATAAATTCATCCAAGCATTTTTGTTTGTAATTTGTATTCTTTATTTATGATATCTATCTATAACCTAAGTAATCTTTGTATATTTAATTAATAGGTACGTAAAGCCAGCTCAGTGTCAGGTTGGTACAGTCTATAAAACCTCAATTTACATTGAACCAAATAATGTTTGACTTTTAATGTGAAAGTCGATTGAAGAAATTTCAAAAAGTTCCAAAAACTTAAGCGTGTGACTGTCCTAAGTACTTACTTAAAATAATTTGATGCCATTAGTGAATCCCATCCGGTTGAACTAGGATTTTCTTAATTACACTTGACTAAGTTAGAAATCTGCCTCATAATCATTAAAGTTCACTTTGCCATTTCTAAGTAAGAGAAATTTAACCAGATTGACTTAAGACACGTAATTTTATTTGGGCTATTGTGCTCATTGCCAAATAATTTGCACTGGAATGTTAATTTGTGCAAGAAATTTTAAGAAATCCTCATTCATAATACGGTTGGTATTTGAGTTATTTTTATTTTTGTAATCAAAAGATCTCTCATTGATAGAAACATCGTTGAAAGAATCACTTGATTCTCATTTAAACTACCTGAGATATTACAACTTTAAAATCACATTATTTTGGGCAAACCCAAAACGCTCCATACAAATGGCTACTAAGATGTGACGTCACACCTAAGTATTTTGTATGCATTTCATTGAATTTCGTATGGTAGCTATATCAAATGTTTCGTATAAGTCAATGATTCTATTATAAGAGTTGGTGGAAATTGTATGGGTTTTTCAATGGTATAATTATTTTTTAATAATTTCATACTTTTAAAATGGACTTGCCCATTAATCTTTGAATGACCATAAAACTGGCTAAACGATATATTTTTAATTGGAATTTTAGCTATTGGCACATATTTACCTATATTTTGATAAAATATTTATGTTTTGTAATATCTCGAGCTTAGTCCAATACCCTCGTAGTTTTCGAGATGACTTTCGAGTTGCCAGAAATTACAATATGCCTAATTTTTGTTGAGGCAAATCTAGTTTTTTCATGCATCTGTATTACGGATATCAAAACCAACAGCGCAATTACAAACATATAGTTACATTTGATACTTTTCTTTACAAACAGACATGTTCATACACACAAATGTTTGCACTGTCCGTGGATCGAACCAATTCCAACCGTGGGACATTAATGGGCCGGCTCGAGAGGAGAGTCACAGAAAACCGGCGTATAGCAGCAATGTGCTGGGTTTCGTTGCTTGAGTGGGGGTACCGGAAGCCCAATCCGGGGGAAGGCGGTTTAAAGGTTAGCAGCGCACTTGTGGAGTGTGGAACGACATCAGTGGACCCACCACTGGTGTTGCGGGTATCCATGGGCGGCGGCAATCGTTTACCATAAGGTGACCCGTCTGCTCGTCTGCCACCTGTCACATAAAAAAAAGAACCAGCAACCCTTGCACCAGAGGCAGAGTTCACTACCACTGATCCAAATGGTTCGTCATACTATCAAATGACATAATTTTGTGTTCTTTTTTTATTCTTTTTTAGACAGTGTTTACAATTAAGAATATTTAGGCAAAAAGAATCCGCCTAATATTTACGATCAAAACTTTATCTAGCTAAGTGTGCATTGAAAAGTCTTTGAATATTTTAAAAGCGGGTTGGGGTACCGGAGGCCTAATCCAGCGGAAGGGGGGTTAAAAGGTAAGCAGCACACTCGTGACACCACTGGTGTTGAAGGTGTCCATGGGCGGCGGTAATCGCTTACCATCAGGTGATCCGTTGGCCCGCCAGCCACCTATATCATAAAAAAAAAGAAAAACCCTTATTACAAATCGCGAACTAAGGATAATAGTCCCGGAACAAAATTCGTGCCAGCCCATTTTTATATTGCGTATTGGAACGGGCTGACATGAGTTTTAGTACGGTAATAAGTTAAGATCGCGATTTATAATAAGTTGGAACTTGTTTAGCAAACTACATTTTTGATGACGTCAATAAATATGAATATAATGAATAAATAGTAAATGTTCTTTTCGAGATGCTCAAACTTCGAAATTGATAAAATGAGGTTTAGATGCTAACAAAAAGTTTTTGGTAATTATTTTAAGGAAAAAATTGTTTTAATAAATTAATGGTGATTTTTATATCAATATTTCCTTGAATTACACTCATCTGACTATCATGATTATGTGGGGAATATCTTACCAAATAAACCTTTGAAATACACAGTAAAATTATTTTGTCATTTTACTGAACCAATTAAGGGATTTGATCAATTTACTAGATTTGTTTAGTTTAATTGTTATTTTAACATCCGGCGTGATTTGATTAAATCCCTTAGTGAATTGATCAAATCCCCGTTTTTATCATATCCCTGCGACATATACATTGAGAAATACGGTTACAACGTGACACATTTCGTCTCCTTACCCTACGTCAAAAGTTTGGTACTCCATCACAATACAAGAAAATTGCGAAGTGAAGAAACATCGCCTTTAGCCCAACAACTTTCTCAGTTGTTTTCTTCTTAACTTCAGTTTATTTGTAGATGGGGGGTATTTAAAGTTCGTAGACGTCTCTGGAGGGGGTTTTGTTTCTTGCAGCCGGTTCAGAACTATTCACTAAACGTGCTTACGTAAGTAAATGTATGCCAAGAGACTAATGTCTATGAAGTCTGCTAACTACCTCACAGGCGGGGTGGTGTTGTATGAAGTTGATAAAAGACAGGTAGGAAAATGTTATTTTAAAAGTTTGAGAACTAAATGCTATTTGACTTTAGTTTGAGAATCTTGTTTGGTGCTAGAAATATTTATAACACCGATGGGTGCATGATTGTTATCCGTTTTTTAAAGCAATTTATCATTTTATATTCACCGGTAAAATGTTGTGTCTCTTAAAAATATCTTCTCACTATTATTGGATGGGATATTAGACTGAAAGCGTTTTAATTTTAAGTATGTTTTCAATGGGTCTTTGAATGGTAAAATAATAAAAACTATTGTAAGTCGTCGATTTTGCCAATTTTTCTTCAGAAATTAAAAAAACAATTCACCTTTGACTCCACTGGTGTCGCGGGTGTGTATGGACGGCGGCAATCGCATACCATCAGCGAACCATCTGCTCGTCTTCACCTATAACATAAAATTAAAAAAAAATCCAAATTTTTATTTCTGAATCATATCATTTTTTTTCCTTACAAGTAACTTAAAATTTTCCTTTCGCCGCACCACTGCACTTTCTGCATGACCCAAAGGTTGACTGGTAGAGAATGCTTCTTGGCATTAAGTTCGCCATATTGTATCAAAATTTGTGCAATAAAAGTTTTAAATAAATAAATAAATAAAATATCATTTTCGTTAGCATACTGTTATTGTTGCTTTTTTATGGGATAAGGGGCAGACGAGCAGACGGATCACCTGATGGTAACCGATTACCGCTGCCCATGAACACCTGCAACACCAGAGGAGTCACAAGTGCGCTGTGGACATTTTAAAAAGGAATACGCTCTTTTCTTGAAGGTTTGCAGGTCGAATCAGTTTGGAAATACGGCTGGGGATAGTTCATTCCATAGTTTTGTCTTACGAGTCAGAAAGTTTCCTGAGAAACGCACAGTTGAAGACTGCCAACCATCCAGATGATGTCGATGGAACTGATGTTGAGTGGAACGATGTTGAAATGAAGCTGCAGGGATCAGTCCGAACAATTCCTCAGAGCATTTCCATGATATAGGCGGTAGAGTATAAAGATAAGATAAAGATAAAGATAAAAAATTCTTTATTCAATTTAGGTCCACACAGAACACTTATGAATGTCAAAATAGGTACATAATATCTACCGCTGGTTCGGAATGTCGATTTCTACTGAGAAGACACCAGCAAGAAACTCAGTAGTTACTCTTTTCAAATATTGATGATGTTACAGAGTGTATACATAGCGAGGCTACATCTCTACGCAGTGCTAAGGAGTCTAGCCTATTAAAGATATCTTGGCAGTCGACGATTCGAGTTGCATGCGTATACAAAAGAGTTGGTACTTTCGCGTCATCCTTTCAACGTAGATAAGTTCCTGCATTACACTTCACTTTTGCCATGTATCTCTTATACCTATGTTCACTTCATCGGCCTCTAACGGTAGGTCTTCCCGCATTGCAGAAAACTAGTTAGACAGACCGTTTTTGACCTAGTCTATAAACAGTAAAGAATCTAGCAACGTTAGCTTGTAACTACGAGCAGTGAGTAATTGTGATAACAAATCCAGTTTCTAAGAAGTTGATATTTTATCGCAATAAATGTAGCCTATTTTCTCATTTGAAACTAATTCAAGTAACTGGATCGTTTGATAATAATTAAGCGTAGGTACCTATATTTATTCTATATGTATTTTTTGTATTTTTAATAAACTTTTTTCATTCTTCGTCTTTTACCGATTTTCAAAACAAAGAAAAAGGTTCTCAATTCTCTTTGTTTCGGAATTTCAAATTAAAATTACTGACTGCAAAATTTATACAAATTGCTGCTAATGAGTTTGAATATGTTGTTGTCAAAATGACTACATATTTCAATTGTTAACGCCATATTTTAAAATTTACAGCTCTTTAGGTAGGTATACTAATATTATAAACTTGTTTATATATATCTTAGATCCAACGGCAGATTCACATTTTATTCCTGTGGCTTATATTATTCATCGTCAGCCCATTTAAGTCCCCACGGCTGGGGCACTGGCCTCCCTCCATCACATGAGGGTAGTTGCCATACTCACCATGCTTGGCAGACGGGTTGGCGAGGGTTTGATATAAATGCACAGTTTTCCTTCTCTGGGTGCTGATGAACATGCCAGCAGTTTTACCTTAGTCGCCTTTTACGACACCTCGGTAAGAGTGATGGTGGCCTATTCTACTCTGCCAGGGACCACACGGCCATGTGGCTTATAATATGACAGTCATTAAATTCCGCGTGTAAAAAAGGGATTTATAAAATAAAATAACTCAAAACTTATAAAATAAAAAAAGACCATAAAGGGGTTTTCTGAAAAGTGTGTTAGGTTAGTTTAATTAGTTTTACCTTTCCAGTTATAAACAATCCCAGTGAAATCCGTCTATACGTTTTCAATGGTCCAAACACAAATATGGGGCCATCCAAACTTCTGCATTTAAAAACTTTGTTGTGACTATAGTTATTCCAACTGCAGCATTGTATTTTCATCGGTGCAATTTCTCTTAGTTTATTACGTTGGAACTTGGATAACTGTTATGCCATCGCCTGAGCATGTGTTTCTATTAAGCCTAATGAAGGAACCGGTTTCGTAAGATATACATTGTGGTTTACAACTTTATATAGTATTTCTTTATCTATGACTTTTGGGAGTAAAGTTGAATTTTGAATATCTGACATTTATAGATTTTATTAATGTCTTTCTAACGTATAGTTAATTGAACTCTTCACACAGAATTTATCTATTGAATGACATCCTAGTGTTATCCTAAACCATAGGTAACTTAGATACTTTGCCATATCTTATTTTTTTTAGTTGGTCTAATGCTTATCTATGGAAGTAAGTAGTTATTATCAAGCGATTTGATCAGAAACGATAAAATACATCGATATAAATTCATCCAAGCATTTTTGTTTGTAATTTGTATTCTTTATTTATGATATATCTATAACCTAGTAATCTTTGTATATTTAATTAATAGGTACGTAAGCCAGCTCAGTAGTCAGGTTGGTACAGTCTATAAAACCTCAATTACATTTAACCAAATAATGTTTGACTTTTAATGTGAAAGTCGATTGAAGAAATTTCCAAAGTCAAACTTAAGCGTGTGACTGTCCTAAGTACTTACTTAAAATAATTTGATGCCATTAGTGAATCCCATCCGGTTGAACTAGGATTTTCTTAATTACACTTGACTAAGTTAGAAATCTGCCTCATAATCATTAAAGTTCACTTTGCCATTTCTAAGTAAGAGAAATTTAACCAGATTGACTTAAGACACGTAATTTTATTTGGGCTATTGTGCTCATTGCCAAATAATTTGCACTGGAATGTTAATTTGTGCAAGAAATTTTAAGAAATCCTCATTCATAATACGGTTGGTATTTGAGTTATTTTTATTTTTGTAATCAAAAGATCTCTCATTGATAGAAACATCGTTGAAAGAATCACTTGATTCTCATTTAAACTACCTGAGATATTACAACTTTAAAATCACATTATTTTGGACAAACCCAAAACGCTCCATACAAATGGCTACTAAGATGTGACGTCACACGTAAGTATTTTGTATGCATTTCATTGAATTTCGTATGGTAGCTATATCAAATGTTTCGTATAAGTCAATGATTCTATTATAAGAGTTGGTGGAAATTGTATGGGTTTTTCAATGGTATAATTATTTTTTAATAATTTCATACTTTTAAAATGGACTTGCCCATTAATCTTTGAATGACCATAAAACTGGCTAAACGATATATTTTTAATTGGAATTTTAGCTATTGGCACATATTTACCTATATTTTGATAAAATATTTATGTTTGTAATATCTCGAGCTTAGTCCAATACCCTCGTAGTTTTCGAGATGACTTTGGAGTTGCCGGAAATTACAATATGCCTAATTTTTGTTGAGGCAATTCTAGTTTTTTCATGCATCTGTATTACTGATATCAAAACCAACAGCGCAATTACATTACATTTGATACTTTTCTTTACAAACAGACATGTTCATACACACAAATGTTTGCACTGTCCGTGGATCGAACCAATTCCAACCGTGGGACATTAATGGGCCGGCTCGAGAGGAGAGTCACAGAAAACCGGCGTATAGCAGCAATGTGCTGTGTTTCGTTGCTTGAGTGGGGGTACCGGAAGCCCAATCCGGGGGAAGGCGGTTTAAAGGTTAGCAGCGCACTTGTGGAGTGTGGAACGACATCAGTGGACCCACCACTGGTGTCGCGGGTATCCATGGGCGGCGGCAATCGTTTACCATAAGGTGACCCGTCTGCTCGTCTGCCACCTGTCACATAAAAAAAGAACCAGCAACCCTTGCACCAGAGGCAGCGTTCACTACCACTGATCCAAATGGTTCGTCATACTATCAAATGACATAATTTTGTGTTCTTTTTTTATTCTTTTTTAGACAGTGTTTACAATTAAGAATATTTAGGCAAAAAGAATCCGCCTAATATTTACGATCAAAACTTTATCTAGCTAAGTGTGCATTGAAAAGTCTTTGAATATTTTAAAAGCGGGTTGGGGTACCGGAGGCCTAATCCAGCGGAAGGGGGGTTAAAAGGTAAGCAGCACACTCGTGACACCACTGGTGTTGAAGGTGTCCATGGGCGGCGGTAATCGCTTACCATCAGGTGATCCGTTGGCCCGCCTGCCACCTATATCATAAAAAAAAAGAAATACCCTTATTACAAATCGCGAACTAAGGATAGTCCCGGAACAAAATTCGTGCCAGCCCATTTTTATATTGCGTATTGGAACGGGCTGACATGAGTTTTAGTACGGTAATAAGTTAAGATCGCGATTTATAATAAGTTGGAACTTGTTTAGCAAACTACATTTTTGATGACGTCAAAGATTTTGTTGTAAATGTTAAAACAACTCAAGTCAAGCAGTCAAGGCTATTGAAAATATTTTTTATGTTAATTTTTAAAACACAAATTTACATCCTTCGTAAAGGTAATAAACAAAAAAATATTTAAAATAGGATTCCCTATTTTATTATGTTCTTAACAATGGTAAATAAATTGTAATGTCAACACCCGTCGACTCTTTATTTTTTTCCGGGTTATTGTTACTAAAAAATATGGACACCCTGTTGGTCTAGTGGTTTAAGTACCTCGGGGTCCTAGGTTCGATTCCCGGGTCAGGCAAAAAGTACGTTTCGAGTTTTTCGAACATAGCTCGGGTTTGCGATCACCAATCCGCATTGCCATCGCCAACCCTTCTGCCAAGCGTGGTGAGTATGGCAATTACCCCTCATGTGATGGAGGGAGGCCCGTGCCCCAGCAGTGGGGACTTAAATGGGCTGATAATGATGATGATGAATCCGCATTGGGCAAGCGTGGTAATTAAGCCTAACCCCATTATAATACTAGCGATGACTTGTATTCTATGATGGACCTTTGCCCTGCAGTGAAACAGTTTATAGGCTGATACTAAAAAATATATTATGTGATGGGAATATATCTTATAAAACTTTGAAACTTTACAGGTTGTAAACCTGTAATGATGGAATTTTTTATACGTTTTCGAATAAAGAAAGAAAAAAAAAGATGGCCAATATTTTTGGTTTTTCATTAAAAGTGTATTTGTATTGAAATATATTTTTTTTAATATTAATTAATATGCCGGAAGTGACGTAGTCCTGAGGTTCAACGTGTTTTGATGTCAGTGCTATATGTACAATAAAAAAAGTTTAGGTGACTGGTCATGTAATTGTTTGACGTTTGGTTTTTTGGATTACCTTTATAGATTCGTCATGTCTGTCCGTCTGTCCGTCCGTCCGTATGTCACAGCTACTTTTCTCCGAAACGTATAAGAACTATACTATTAAAACTTGGTAAATAAATGTATTTTGTTAACCGCATTACGATTTTTACACAAAAATTGGAAAAAGATAAAAAATTGGGGGGTCTCCATACTTGAAACTGAAAATCAATTTTTTTTTTATCAAACCTATACGTGTGGGGTATCTATGGATAGGTCTTTGAAAATGATGTTGAGGTTTTCAACATCATTTTTTTTCTAAACACAATACCTACTTTGCGCAAGAGATGCTCCCAAGTGGTAAATTGTGTGTCCCTCCCCCCTCTAACTTCTATAATAAATTAATTATAAAACTAAAAAAAATATATAATGTACATATAATTGTTGTTTATGTTTATAATATATGACTGTTTGTTGTCAAAATAAATGAAAAAAAATCATGAAAACTAACAACGAAAATTGGTTTGAACTAGATATAGTGAGTAGTTTTTTTTAATACGTTATAAACCGTAAACCGCAATTTACCTTCCATGTATCTTACTTGCTGCTACGGAACCCTTCATGGGCGAGTCCGACTCGCACTTGGCCGGTTTTTTTTTAATCAACGTGTCGAGTATTTGGCAAAATTACCGGTCAATTTTAAATCGACGTGTCTCTCTTATACACTTGACATTGGCGGAATCACACGCGCGGCCGTAACTGTGCGCGGGAAAACGCCATAAAAATAAAATGAACGTGAGCAAACGCTTTATAATTTGTCATGCCGAGTGATGATGTCACAGGAGGATTTATACAAGTGGGCGGATAAAGAGTGGTCAGAATGGCGCGCCATTTCTGATCCATTCTTTCTACAGGTTTGTATATTTATTTTTTTTCTTCATAAATATCTGTTTAAAAGTACAGAAATTATTTTTCTTAAATTAATACGAGTCTAATCTTGCAATAGTATTTTTCATTTCGGGAAATGATTTTTGTCGTATTTTCAAATTAGGTAATTAAAATAGTTCCTCAAAAGGTTGGCAGCGCACATAAATAAATAATAAATAAATAAATATTTCACAACATCACATACATTGATCTGACTCCGAGATAGGTAGCTCAAGCACCTGTGTTACGGATATCAGAATCAACAGTGGGATTCAAATATATACATATAATACTTTTCTTTTGTAAATATTATACTTATAATACATAGCAAACACCCAGACCAATACAAACAAACATGTTCATGCACACAAATGTTTGTACTGTGCGGGGATCGAACCCGCAACCCTTGTATCAGAGGCAGCGTTCACTACCACTGTTCCAATCGGGTCGTCGACATGTGACTCCATAGTCCCGGGTGTCCGGCAATCGCTTACCATCAGGTGGTCCTTCTGCTCGTCTGCCACTTTTAACGTTTTATTTTAATTTATTATCACTCTTGGGCGTAGAACCCGCTAATGTACATATGTAACTGTCGTAAAGAGAAGTTTCGGCTATATCACCATGACACTTTCTCACTATGAGCGATGAGGGAGAACCATATGGGGTTTAATGGTTATGGAGGAGGCTTCTCCCAAGCAAAAGAAAGTCAGAGTTCTTTTGGCTGGAAGACGCCTCCTCTTCACCTTAGCGTATAATTCCCAGTTGCGTCCAAAGCTGTCGCTCTGGAGCCCGGGGTATGCTTGGACCATGATTCTTGATTTGGGGAGTCTAGTAATTACAATGAAGCGACTGCCGTCTGACCTTCGCAATCCTTAACAGGGGGACCAGACCAACTGAATCATGGTTACACGTTTCAGAAACTATCCAAAACGTGCAGGTTTCCTCACAATGTTTTTCTTCACCGCCGCACACAGATTTGAAATATCCAGAGGTGCATGCTCGGATTCGAAACCGGTGTGGTGAGCTACCATCGCTCTGTAAGTTTTTTGTTTGGAAGAAGCATCCGTCAAACATAATCTCACATAACCCGGCCGCCCCTATTCGCTGAGTATGCATAAGATAGTCACCTCATCTCTACGATTCGGCGGCATTTTGCCGCTGCAAAGACTAACAAAGAAAAACTGTTGTAACAGTAAAACTAGTGTGATTCATATACCCAATTTGGCACTGAACATTAGTACTCGCTTTATCATTGTCTAATTAGATAGGTAACAATAATAAAATTACCGTAATTAACTGTGTAATAACCACGCTCACAAAATTTACTTATTTCATTAACTTGAGGCTAATATATGCTGATGTCCCATTAAAATTCCTGGAGGGCATGTATATTAAAATAGAGCGCTTTAAGGAATTTAATTACGCTCAAGACCAATTTGTCTGGAAATTTGTTGATTTACTATCGGTTTATTTTTATTTTAAGGTGTTTCAACGGTTAAGCTGTTTGATGCCGTTTTTGAGAACTCATTAGGTATTGGGCAAATAAATAAATAAATATTTCACAACATCACATACATTGATCTGACTCCGAGATAGGTAGCTCAAGCACCTGTGTTACGGATATCAGAATCAACAGTGGGATTACACATATATACATATAATACTTTTCTTTTGTAAATACATACTTACAATATATAGCAAACACCCAGACCAATACAAACAAACATGTTCATGCACACAAATGTTTGTACTGTGCGGGGATCGAACCCGCAACCCTTGTATCAGAGGCAGCGTTCACTACCACTGTTCCAAACGGGTCGTCGTAAATATTTTACAACATCACATACATTGATCTGACTCTGAAATAGATAGCTCAAGCACCTGTGTAACGCATACCAGAACCAACAGCGGAATTACAAATATATACATTTAATACTTTTCTTTTGTAAATACATAGAAAACACCCCCGACCAATACAAACAGATGTGTTCATGCACATTTTTTTTTTAGTTTTTTTATGTGATGGGTGGGCGACGAGTAGACGGATCACCTGATGGTAAGCGATTGCCGCCACCCATAGACACCTTGCGATACCAGTAGAGTCACAAGTGCGCTACAAACCTTTAAACTCCCCTTTCCTCCAGATTGGACATCCGGCACCCTGACTCACGCAGCGAAATAAATCACAGTGCTGCTTCACGCCGGTTGTACGAATGTTTGTACTGTGCGGCGATCAAACCCGCAACCCTTGCAATTAGACATGTTTTTTACAAATTTGATGAAAATTTTCGATTTGACCAAGATTTTTTGCTGAAACAATTAAAAATCTGAAAGGGAAAATTTTGCACACGCGAATTTACTGAGATTACAACTTATTTCATCATCAGCCTATCGCAGTCCACTGCTGGACGTAGGCCTCTCCAATTGTTCGCCACTGTGATCTATCCATGGCTTCTCGCATCCAGCTCTTGCCAGCCATCCTGCGCAGATCGTCCTCCCACCTAGCCAGAGGGCGCCCTACATTACGTTTGCCAAGACGCGGTCTCCACTCCAATGAGGTGATCCGGCAGAGAACCAAAGTTATTGACATTGCTCACCGGATTAGCAAGCTTAAGTGGCAGTGGGCTGGCCATATTAGCCGCAGAACCGACAACCGATGGGGTAAACGAGTTCTGGAGTGGAGACAACTTATTTATCGGAAACTATATCAGGCAGGCACGGTCCATAACCTGTTGTAATAAATTTCATTACCAATAATGAAATTTATAAACTGTATTTAATAACACTCGGTCATAAGAAATATTGTTACTTACATTTTTTATGGGTTCTTGGCCTGAAATAAAATGATTATTATTATTATTTAACAGGGGAACCAGACCAACTGAATCATGATTACTTCACGTTTCAGAAACTTGCAGGTTTTCTCACGATGTTTTCCCTCGCCGCACATAGATATTAAAAATACAGAAGTGCACCCTCGGATTCCAACCACGACCCCCATATGGAAGGTGCGTTCGCTACCAGAAGACCGGCGTGAAGCTGCGCCTGCGCTGTGTTTCGCCGTGTGAGTGAGGTTACCGGAGGCCCAATGGGGGGGAAGGGGAAAAGGTTGGCAGCGCACTTGTGACTCCACTGGTATTGCGGAATTGCTTACCATTAGGTGATCCGTCTGCTCGTCTGCCACCTCTCATATAAAAAAAAATACCATCGCTCTGTCTATTCAGTGTCTATTCAAAATACTGTTATTGACTTTTGTGCAGAAATCAAAATATTTATCAATTTCTCACGTTACCCATATCATACGATGAACAGCAAAACCACACGTATTCATCAAAATACAGCATTCTTTTACACTTATATAACATTCAAACGAACAAATTCACATCTTATTATTTTTATATAATAGAGTCCATATTCTTTTCTCAAAGAAACATGCCCACCAGACCAGTACACTGACTCACTCAACTTTCACTCACCTTATCCGGTCAAGTTCAAGGCATAGCAGGTTTTATTACAAAGGGCATACGTTTGATTTTACGTTGTTAGGTATTTTGTTTTTTATAAGGTAAAGTGAGAGCGTCATTCAGAGGATTTTGACCAGGCCGTCTTAAATGGGAACGGATATCTGTGTGCATAGAAATGCATTTCCTTGATGCATGCTTCCGTGACAGTGTGTCCATTTTCGTGAACTGTCTTAAGATAGACAATAGGCATGCCATTGAATTATGTTAAGTAATTTGCAGGTGACATGTATTCCAAAAGAGGGTGAATGCGGTTCCAATAATAAATCTTGACAGTGGGAAAGCCACGTTTTGGCATGAATGGGCCGGTTCGATTGGAGTTATACCACGGCCTCACAGATAACCGGCGTGAAGCTGCAATAAGCTGTGTTTGGTTTGAGTATAAATGTTTGCCGAGAGGTTGTAACCCGGAAATTGTTTAAAATAGATCCGGTTTAGTAGCTAAAAATTAAAATTGATTGGCGTCGCTAGTGTACCCTACCCGTCACCTTAAATGCCTTTCGACTTATTGAAAAACGATCGGTTATTAAGTTCTTGATTTATATCATGTCTTTTAGGCTCGATTCGACCAATTTTTATCAGTGATATAACGTCAGATTTGTGTAGAATGACAGCGCTATACCATAGATTTAATATCGGAATATGTTGGTTGACTGAGACTGCCTATTTGGCGCAGTGGGTAGTACGCCGCGCTGTAAAGCGACGGCTGCGCTTGGGGGCCCGGGTTCGATCCCCGGGTCGGGCCAAAAATTTGTAACCTACCTGTGATTTTCTGTTGAGAAATTCATGGTGTCAGCCCGGAGTCTGGAAGTTGGCGGTCTTGTACCCCCGTGCCACGGAAAGCAAGTTTAGCCGATAATTTTGCGCCCGTTCCCTTTCCGGTCGTGTCACACTGGTGTCCCATCGGAATATGAGGGCAAGGGAATACATAGAGAGTGCATTTGTGTTTGTGCACCCACTTAAGCACTATAACATATCCTTGGTAAGTGGCTGATATTGGTCGCCTTAACCGGAATGGACAACATTTCATATTTTTAACATGTCCATATTGTTTTTTTATATGAAAATAGACATAAAATTAACAAACCCATATTATTTCTTTTTTAAAAATTTGTCCATTTTCATGCATAAAATAATTATTGAAATTCTTTATATTCTAAATAGACGTAAGCGCCAAATGACGTCATCGGACGGCTGAATACAGCGATATTCCTTTGCTTATCATTGTTTTGATAAAAAAAAGGTATACTGTCAAAGGTAAATAATACTAGTGTCAACATTGTCAACGTCATTCATTCATTCAACGTTGACAAGTTGTCTTTTTTTTTTGACAGTTGCATGTCATGGGTTTGGCATTTCGTAAATTTAAAACTATAATGTGCTAAGCAAAGAAATATTTTACATTCTGCCGTCCGATGACGTCATCTTACGTTTTTTTAGTTTTTAATTTTTTTCTCAGTAAATAAGCAATTTAAAAAATGAATAAATATATATTCGAGCAGCGGGAAAGTAAATAAAGAATTGGTTTTTTTTTTTCAGAGCTTAGCAATTTTGAAATGTTGTCCATTGTTTGAACGATATTATTAAGATTGGTTAAATCGGCCCTTAGTGAGCTTACTACAGGATGGAGCCCAATTAACATGCTCGTGATATTTTGAAAACATGGCGGATATCACCTGGAAACCATACAAAACAAATGTGTTTTAGTGATATATGTCGTATGAAAATAAACATCACGAGCACGAGAATTGGGCTCCAGGTACGTTCCAAGGATTGCTTTCCGTGGGTTCTATTCCGGCCCGAACAAACATTCATGTGATAAAATTGTACTTCTTTATAGCGTGTCTGGGCGTTGTGTGATGTCCGTAACAAACGTGCTTGGCTACTTAGTACGCACGTGCGAAATCAAGTTATTCAGGTTCAAGTATGAGATTTGGAATGAATTTATATTACATTTTATATAATTTATTATATTTTATTTGAGGACGGAAAGGAACGTCGCTTGTTTCTGATGCCCATAACACGCATAACACACGTGCTTAAGGTAACGGGTACACACAGTAGCGACGCCAATCAATTTTATTTTTTAGCTACTAAACCGGATCTAATTTAAACGAATTCGGGTTTACAATCTCTCGGCAAACATACTATTTATTAAAAAACCATGTACAAATGTACAAATCAATTTTTCGCGTACAAAAACGGACCCAACATTTGTGCATGTTTATTTAATAAATAGTATAAGTATTCACCTTAAGACGAAATATGCATGTACCTATTTAAAAAAATGAATCGAGTTAGTTCGGCAGCCCAGTAACTAACGTCCATTCATCTGGCTAGTGAGGTTATGGGTTCGATTCCCACAGTGAATGTGTGCCTCAAACTGATTTCAATTCAGTTCAGTTTATCCATGCCTTGATGACCCATATCAGTATCTATAGAAATAACCTCTTTATTAATAGTAAAGTAAAAAGAAAGTAAAGTATCAGCCTTTAAACTGTTCCACTGCAAGACAAAGGCCTCCATCACAGAAATCAAGTTATCGCTACTCTGATGGGATTAGGCTTAATCACCACGCTTACCAAATGCGGATTGGTGATCACAAACCCGAGCTATGTTCGAAAAATTCAAAACATACTTTTCCCGGGAATCGAAATCAGGATCACGGCTCGGTACTTAAAACCACCCGTACCATCTGGATGGGTGGAGGTCCACCACCGTGCGTATTACACGTCATTTTTTGCCACGCACCTCCTCATTGATTGTGGAATCAACTTCCCGCAGCGGTATTTCCGATCCGGTACCACATTGCTATCTTCAAGAACCTATCCCAAGCCTAAACTTTCCCAAAAGGCCGGCAACGCATATCCAATCCCTCTGGTGTGGCTGATGTCCGTGGGCGGCGGTGATCACTTACCATCAGGTGACTCGCTTGCTCGTTTGCCTCCCTTTCTCATTAAAAAAAAAACATTAGACCAACAGGGCTTTTATTAATAGTAAGTTGAAGATTAATGTTATTCTTTAAAGGTACTTATTTGAATTCAAGGTTCAAGAACTTCAACTTGTTTTTACGCAAATAATGTTTGTGTGAATTCGCTTAACCGCCTAGACCACTGGTCACTGTTCAAACATTCAATGTTTATATTTAATTACGTCTTAGTTACTGAGCTAAGGTCAATGTAAACAGAATAGTAATGGGAATAAGTTATTTTTAAACCACCACAGTGATTTAGCCCGTAATGTCATTTGTAACATTGATAGTACAAATGGCACAACGTTATGTCAATAGAATCACGAAAGAAATGGGGAATTGTGAAATAGCCCCTTTGTAGAAGGTGTATCTTATTGCTAAAAAGAAATCACATGAACTAGGATATGTCGGCCTTCGCGACTAAACTAGATGACTAAATTAAGATAAAAAGGAATTATTGAAAGTAAAGTTGTCTCAATTTAGTTATTTTATATATGTGGCGTGCGGGTTTCCTCAAGATGTTTTCTCTGACCGCCAAGCTAGTGGTTGATAAGGTGAGGTGAAGATAAGTCCTGAAAACAAACGGTGTTGCCACTATCGCTTCGTTCAAAATGTTATGAGATGAGGTCAAGTGCAAACCCATTTAATATATAAAAAAATTAAAAAAAAAACATGAAATGGCATGTAAGTCAGTTTTCCTTGGGAACCATAACACTCCGGTCGAATCTGGCCATTGCTCTTCCACGGTAAAAATGGTTTAAATTAGGTGTTATAATTTTTAATCAAGCTGTTATCGTAACCTAAGACGGGTCTCAGAAATGTAACAGCACTTGCACACAGGTCGAAATAAAGCAGAATCAACAATTCTCCGCGCCGCGGCGTCTTGTTTGCATAATTTGCAATTGATATCTAGCGTAGTGATGCGAACCGAACACACTTTTACTCGGATGACATTATAAAATAATTATTCGAGAGAAAATTTTGTCACGTGCATCTGTGATGATTCGGTAGACCTATTTTTGATATACTCGTATGACTTAGCGTCGTGACGACCGCACGATTTCTACTGATTTTCTTTCGATCTACGATATTCAGCATTTTTGAATCATTCGTCTGCAACGAGTGACCCCACCCATTTGTTGCTCGAGTAACTTAATAAAGCGAGCGGTAGAAGCAATTTCAAAATAGTTGTCAATAGCAACAAGCACAAATCAAATATTATATTCAAAACTTTGATTTGACATGGTTTTGACAGTTGACACAATGTGACATTCATAGTTTTTTTGTGACAAAAAAGCAAAGATTTTCATATTCAGTTTGACCCAACCGGAGAGGGATCGGGCGCAGGACCAACGGCTTTACGTGCTTTCCGAGACTTGGGGTACAAGACCGCCAACTTCCAGACTCCGGGATGTTACTAACAATTTTCGGGCCCGACCCGGGGACCGAACCCGGGACCTCTTGCGCAGCCGTCGCTTTAAAGTGCGACCCACTACTCACTGCATCATTGAGGCAGTCGAAATCGAAGTCGTTGGCCAGTATGGCAGTGTCAATGGAAGTGATGCCATGTTATCGCGTCCTTCTTAATTGCAACGTATGCTCTCCTTTTACCATAGACGTGCCATTATAGATTCCGCGCTACGCAAGAAATCCTGCGGTAGAACACGGAACTAAAATTTGAGGTTCCTTGTATCTATGCACATAAAGCTGAAATTTTAATGTTGATGGCGATTCCAGCACGCTTTTCACGAGACTCCTGTAGTGGCGCGGACTCTACCATGCCACTGTAAAAGTGTTGAACTATCCGAGGCGTGGAAGTTATCGCAGTCTCTAAATGTCACTCTTGTCCCATCACTATGCTAGTGGGTCGCCGGATGCGGTGTGAAGGGACCACGATGAATATTAATAGTTAACCGTAAGCCGCTAAATTGATTGTTAATGAACTTTAAATGGTTAAGGAGTATTCATTTATCACTGTTTATGTACCTTCTAAGGGCGCTCTTCTACCAACTTATTGAGACAAAGTTAAAAGATTCTTTATTTGCATAGGCACACAGCACTTACAAATCATCAAACATTAACATCTTTTGAAACTGTTAATAAGTATAATAAATATTTACATGTTATATATGCCAATACACAAAATATACTAAGAAAAAAATAAATATAATGCGATTCTACCACACCAGCTCGGAAAGTTGTTTCTGGTCGAGAAGATCCGGCAAGAAACTCGCCAGTTACTCTTTTTCAATTGCCAACTCGATTATAAATCGCGATCTAAAGTTATTACCGAACTAAAGTTTATTTCATCCCGTTCCAATATGCAATGTCAAAAAGGCTGGCACGAATTTTGTTCCGGGACTATCCTTAGTTCGCCTTAATTAATCCTTAGTTAAGCCGTGTGGTCCCGGCAGAGTAGGCCACCCTCACTCTTACCGAGGTGTCGTAAAAGGCGACTAAGGTAAAGCTGCTGGCATGATCATCAGCACCCAGAGAAGGAAAACTCTGCATTTATATCAAAACCCTCGCCAACCCGTCTGCCAAGCGTGGTGAGTATGGCAATTACCCCTCATGTGATTGAGGGAGGAGGCCTGTGCCCCAGCAGTGGGGACTTAAATGGGCTGACGATGATGATGATCCTTAGTTCGCGAATTGTAAAAAAGGGGCTAAATTTTTTGTCTAACTACCTCGTCGGCGCTAGAGTGGTTCATACTCAAAGGGATGAGTTCACAACTTTAAAACAACGGTAATCACACTTTAACCGTGATTAAACCACTGATTAGTATTGTTAACGTACGTTCAAAGTGTGATTACCGTCGTACCAGTACAGCACATTGGCGACGCCAATTGACTTAATTCCTTTACTACTAAACTGGTGATATTTTTAACAATTGCGGACCTTCGGAGACTCGGCAAACATATTGTGTACCATTAATGTAATAATTATACACAAATGTTTGGTCTGTTTGCGTTCTAGAAACTTTGATTCACGCCAAATTTGGCCCCTTTAACCAAAGTTTCAAATGAAAAGACATGCCAAAAAATAGTACGTGATGATTAAAAAAATAGTATACAGGTTTGTCAAGTATCCGACGATCCACAACTGAAAATAGATCCAGTTTATTAATTTAAGAAGTAAATCAATTAATGTTGCTAGTGTGCGGTGCCCTTTACCTTAACAAACTTGTCTATGTTGACGTTATACATGTAAACTATTTTCATATCACTTATTCAATTACCCCTCATGTGATTGAGGGAGGAGGCCTGTGCCCCAGCAGTGGGGACTTAAATGGGCTGACGATGATGATGATCCTTAGTTCGCGAATTGTAAAAAAAGGGGCTAAATTTTTTGTCTAACTACCTCGGTGGCGCTAGAGTGGTTCATACTCAAAGGGATGAGTTCACAACTTTAAAACAACGGTAATCACACTTTAACCGTGATTAAACCACTGATTAGTATTGTTAACGTACGTTCAAAGTGTGATTACCGTCGTACCAGTACAGCACATTGGCGACGCCAATTGACTTAATTCCTTTACTACTAAACTGGTGATATTTTTAACAATTGCGGACCTTCGGAGACTCGGCAAACATATTGTGTACCATTAATGTAATAATTATACACAAATGTTTGGTCTGTTTGCGTTCTAGAAACTTTGATTCACGCCAAATTTGGCCCCTTTAACCAAAGTTTCAAATGAAAAGACATGCCAAAAAATAGTACGTGATGATTAAAAAAATAGTATACAGGTTTGTCAAGTATCCGACGATCCACAACTGAAAATAGATCCAGTTTATTAATTTAAGAAGTAAATCAATTAATGTTGCTAGTGTGCGGTGCCCTTTACCTTAACAAACTTGTCTATGTTGACGTTATACATGTAAACTATTTTCATATCACTTATTTAAGTGTGTAGTAAAACAGCCTTTTAAAAGTCGGAGATCTCCAACATTCAAATTAATCAAATCGTCGTTGTCGGAAAATACAGTTTTGTGTTTGATCATACATTTTTGCTTGTTTCAGTGGTGACCGGAGCGACCGATGGAATCGGCAAGGAATATGCCAGACAGGTAAATATTCCATTATATTACCTTAGTCAAAGAAAAATATTCATTTAGTAAATCACAATGAAAGTACTTAAAAAATTTTAGACTGAAAGTGAAGTACACTGCGAGTGGGATACCGTGGGAGAGCTACGCTTCGACATGAATGGGCTGGCTTGACCGGAGTAATACCACTGCTTCACAGAAAACCGGCGTGAATCAGCACTGTGCTTTGTTTCACTGCGTGAGTGAGGGTATCGGAGGCCCAATCCGGGAGAAAGGGGGGTTTAAAGGTTGACAGCGCACTTGTGACGCGGGAGGTGGCGGCAATCGCTTAGCATCAGGTCAGGTCAGGTCTGTCTACCTATGACATAAAAAAAACCCTGAAAAAGCATATACTTACTCACCATGTGTCGGGGGGTCAAAGACATCCTGGCGCTGGTATATAGACATGGATATTATTAACGATGAAACGCATTTTAGTAGGATTAAAATTATACTTGAAGTAAGTAATTAACAAATACAATACATCATCATCATCATCAGCCCATTTAAGTCCCCACTGCTGGGGCACGGGCCTCCCTCAATCACATGAGGGGTAATTGCCATACTCACCACGCTACGCAGACGGGTTGGCGTGGATTTTGATATAAATGCAGAGTTTTCCTTCTCTGGGTGCTGATGATCATGCCAGCAGCTTTACCTTTAGTCGCCTTTTACGACACCTCGGTAAGAGTGAAGGTGGCCTATTCTACTCTGCCGGGACCACACGGCGTAAATACAATACGCGCGAATCTTATGGAAAAATCTGACAGCTTCAGTGAGTAGTGACGTAGTGAGTCAATCGATTTTTATGTTCCGCTAACAGTATAAAAGAAGAAACTGATTGATGATTGACTCATGGACTAATTACAGATAAACAGACTGACTGCCTTGGTATCTAAGTAATCAATGAACAGCCTTTAACCAAGCACAGACACCCGTCCAAAAGATGTTTCAGCCCCTTTAAATATTGCATTTTGGCATGATCTTAACGGCAATAATAACTCAAGATTGCGTCTTGTAATAAGGTGAATAAGGAAGCTTATCAAATACTAGTGAAAAGAGAACTCCGACTGAAAACCAGCGCTGCAGCGGCTTCGGCCACTGCAGCAAACGCTGAGGTTGGGCCTTGTTGGCTACAGAATTTGTCCTGTTTGTGTATTTTTGTCACTCGTGTTTAAATTTGTGTTCTGTAACCAATAAAGAAATCTTTATCTAACTAAGGAGTTTTTGATTGAGTGAACTTGTCCCTTAAGAATGTGAAAAAGGGATTCACGCCTCACTGTAACTGTTTGAAAGGCCCTAATTTTTAAGATTAGAAATATAAACTTAAGCATTTAGATTTTGAAATTAAAAATCCATGGTTGAAAAATCCCTTGTTAATGGATGAAATTCACTAGGGGGCGCTTGGATGAAATAATAGTTGTTGGAGGGAGGAGGTTTAAAGTTAGTATTACAAAGACCTATGGCTCCAGTAAATAAACTAGGTACGTCATTAATGTGTAATAGTATGACCATACATAAGGTAGGTGCGTTCAGCATCAAAAGTAGCTTAACACGTTAGTACCATGTCGAAGTAACCATTTTTTACGAATCCCTTGGAAAATGACTATAATAGGCAGAACAGTTAGTTTGACATGGTACTAAAATGTTAGGCTACTTTTGATGCTGAACTTACGACATCCATCGACTTGCATCCAACCATGGACTGTTCATAGGGTCAAATATAACTGCTTCTGATTACCCACTTTGTAGAAGTAAAATAATTATTATCTTTATTTATTACTTTTTAAAATCATTTCTCATGTAAGTGACTGTACAGTTTTTAATGGGAAATAAATTATCATTAAACCTAAACAGGACTTACGGACTAAAATGTACGTGAGCACCGCAAACAGTCAAGTTCAAAATTATAGAGATGAATATAATGTTATGAACACAGAAGCCTTGAGGCTTCAACATTAAACAAGTTATGCTCCACGGTTACTAACTCGATTCTGGAATAGCATTAGTCTGCACTCGCCTTCAGCTGTTACCACTAAAGTGATGTAGCCTCTTGAATCTTTGAGTGGAAGAGTATTTTACTCATTTTTTAATTCGTCATAGTGGTATTGTTGGCGACCAGCATCGAGCTGATACTTTTTGGCCAATATTTCCAAATTTTAATGATTTGATTTCTCAATAATTTTTGTTTTTATACTATGTCGTTATGTTATAGACATCAGATATAGCAGAATGACATAATATCCTGAACAAGTATGGTTCTGAAGGTCAGACAGCAGTCTTTTCATTGTATATAATAATAATATCCTCCAAACCGATAAGGGTTACGGCCGCCAATCTCAACGGTCGACCACGTACGTAGGATAAATTGTATTGCTCAAGTGTGTGCGCAAACACAAGTACATTCTCTATTCACTGGCCCTCACAATCCGATAGGACACAGTGTGACACGACCGCACCCGGGAGTACAATACCGCCAACTTCCAGACTTCGTGCTGATTTTTAAGAACTTCTTACCGAAAACGTACATATTTCTGGCCCGACCCGAGGATCGAACCCGGGACCTCTTCCACAGGCGTCGCTTTAAAGTGCGACTCACTACCATTGGGTAGTCATTGAGGCATCTATTGGGGCACTAAATGGACTTTCTACCCGATATCTAATATGAGGCTTTCGGGATGTAAAAGATAAAAAAATTACAGTGCATTGTATAGTGTGCTTTGATATTTGCTTATTTAAAATCCAGGTGAAATATTTTCCATGCACGTAACGAATTTATGCACTTGCAAATATTACCACGCTTCTAAGGTGAGAAACCTGTTACCAGATTCTGAAATAAGATTACAGTAGACTCGAGGTGGAGCTATCAATTTGGCCTCCGCAACACGCTGTTTAACACAGCAATGAAAAGATACCAGTGAAGAAGCAGATTTAAAAAATAAATTTAAAATTTAAACACCGCCTACTAAAATTTAATAAGTCCAAAAATAAATTGGAACTGCTGTTGACTGACCTACGTATAAATATTTTTAGTTAAATATTGTCGCGTGGGGGACCGTTAATTAACTAGCTATAAAATGTTAAAAACCATAGGTATTGCTTGCTACGCTTCTAAGGCTCGATTCGACCAAACTTTAACTTTTCTAGAATAACGCTGTCGTAAGTAGGTAACATACGATTCATAACGTTAAACCCTCAATTATTCTCCAATAAAGATTGATCGGGCCTAATACTATTTAGAAAGGGTTAAAATCTAAAGACAAGTCTTATGGGTAACCCGAAAAGACGAAAGATGGATGCTGCTAATTTTATAATTAGAAAATGGAATGGTAATAAGCGTAAAATATTAATTAATTGTTAATAAAAATTGTCACTAACACTGTTATTAGATAATATGACACTTTTTAGGTAGCATTTAACACATTCTTGTCGCGCTGTTACTTGTATAAGGCCAAGATCATTTAAGGCCCGATTCGACCAATCTTTATCCGTGAATAAATCTTTGGTATAACGTCAGATATAAAATAAATTCGCTTTACCAAAAAAAATATTATTGCATTAAAAAATGGTGATTGGGCCTGAGTCGTATTAACTTTGGAACGATATTTTTTCTTTTCTTCCCTCGCTTTAATAAGTTTTCCTACCGTCCTTTTCAGCGTTGTGCCTAAGTACAGTGAAGCACGAACTAAAGTGGGGAGATTTACGTGGCTTATTTATTTTATAAACTGTATTAGCCACTTTCAGACTACCCGTGTAAACGTTTGTATCGTTCTCTCTATTTAGTTAAAGACAAAAGGGGCTATCGCGTGTGAAAATTCCGTCAGATGGCGACCAATTTCCACAGTATTTTTTGTTTATTTGTCAATAGTCATTTTGGCATATCACGTTTAAAAATAACCAATCACTTTGTAAATGAGTCAAAGGCCCGATTCGACCAATCTTTATTGTTTTATAAATCAATCGTATAACGCTAGATATGTATTGAATGATGACATCGGTGTACCATTTATTTAGTATCGGAATAAGGTTGGTCGAATTCGCTCTTAACCTTCTTAACTTAGTCCAATAATATGTTAAGCCCTTATCTTTTTCTTACCGTCTTAAAAGAAATTCAGTGCAAATAAATAAATATCAGTCAACTTGACATACAAGTAAATTGATAACCTGATTTTATTTCTGCACTTTTGTGCCTATATGCGACTGGCTAAATCTCAAGCTTCAGGGTGAGTCTTCTATGTAAAAATGTATCAGCCTACATACTGTCCCACTGCAGGGTAAAGGCCTCCATCATAGAAATCAAGTCATGGCTACTATGATGGGATTAGGCTTAATCACCACGCTTGCCTAATGCGGATTAGTGATCACAATCCCGAGTAATGTTCGAAAAAAGCTATAAACAATGTATCTAAATAGTTTATAAAATTTTCGCGTTGCATTATAACTATGATTAATCAAGACGGGAATTAATACGATATTTATTATGTGATACAACGTTACCATTAAACGTCGAGTAAAATATGTGAGTACACAGTGTTGTAAACAAAAACGAATATTGCGCGGGCGGAAGCTTTTTTTAATCAGCCTATAAACTGTCCCACTGCTGGGCAAAGGCCTCCATCATAGAAATCAAGTTATCGCTACTATGATGGGATTAGGCTTAATCACCACGCTTGCCAAATGCGGATTGGTTATCACAAACCCGAGCTATGTCTGAAAAATTCTAAACATTCTTTTCGCTCGACCGGGGAATCGAACCCAGGACCCTGAGAACACGGCCCGGTACTTAAACCACTAGACCAACGGAGCGTTTAGGGCGGAAGCTAGTATAGAATTATTTAAAATTAGATATTGCCTTTATTAAGACCTGAACACTTTATCTAGTGTGCGCCGCTGACCATACAATTTTAAGTACCCAAAAAAGTCGCATTTTAAAGATCTAAACGGGCGTCTGAACAGTGCATTATTAGCATTTTATGCAAAACTCGTGCAGTAGAACGCTGCCGACGCCGCAGTTCAGTATGCAATATGCATCGCGCTAGTCTAGATACATGGCCGGAGGAATATGGAGGTTTCATAGCGATGTGGGATTTCTACTTTTATTTTACGTTTCGTTCGTTCTTTATTTATGTTAGGCAGTCTCTGAGGTCGTGAAAAAGATTAAACTTACCTTTTTTTGTCCACCCAGGAGAAATGCGTTACGCATACCCATCCGTCTGTAAACGGATGGGTTATGTCGGACTCTCCTCTGACGACGGCTTCTCCTAACGAGAAGCCGGCCAGAGGCATACTGACTAAAACTCCTGGGACTCTCCCTCATCTGTCCATGGGTGGCGAGTGACATGGGGCCAAAGCTCGGAGCCTTCCACACGTCAAAGATGAAACTTACCTGACAAGAAGAGGTTAACTAACTCCATCTTGTTACAAAAAACTACTCTAAAAAGATTACACTTACCTAACAAGAAGAGGTTAAATAACTCCATCTTGTTACAAAAAAACTACTCTGATACCGGCTTTAATCCTAAATTAGCAAGTTCAGGATTATTACGGAATAATGTTAGTTCCTAATTTTTTATTACAAATCCTCGACTAACCATACACCTTAGAACCGCAGGATAGTGTCAAAATTGATTGAATCATTCGTTCAGTGACGTTTCGTTTTACATAATCTTGTTTTGTCGTCTGAAGTAAAAATATTTTAGATTTGTTTTTGTCAACAATAAATTATAATATAGTAAGTAATGTCTCCACGTAATATGATTAGAAATTGCTTCTGTTATTGGGATTAAATCCAAAAAAATAAGTAACACGACTACTTTTTCACAAATAACTTACCGTAAAACGGAATGAACTGTCACATGGATAAACTGTCATTATCACTGAATCGATATTTTGAGGTTATTATTTTATTAATCATTTTAAACTAGGGGTCCGGGTGGTTTAACTTTAGTATTATACTTGATATGCTAATTAACGTTAAACTTAGTTTTGTAATCATGTTTATTCTAGTTCTTCAATTATTTCTAGTATTAATCCCACTACTTATTTAACCACGTTTTGGAATAAGAGGGACTTAGTTTATAGGTTTTAATCTGTGACAGAATTGATTTAAGCAGCGTCGCACGCTGTCACTCCGCACTATAGTTCCGCTTGTGATCGCATGTATATGCGAGAGTGCATTGGGTTCATTTACTGCAGGTGAATTTGAGCACTGCTATTATAGATGCTTTGCAATACTTACATGAAACATCAATTACTTGCCTTCTATTACCTAAGTTTGTACCTAAGTTTTCGGTAAGAAATTCTAAGTGTCAGCCCGTAGTCTGGAAGTTGGCGGTCTTGTACCGTGCCTCGAAAAGCATTGCGATGTTCCTTCGCTCAATCCCTCTTCAGTCGTGGTACCCTGGTGTCCCATCGTCGAGGATAAGGGAAAAGAAAGTGCTCTTGTATTTGCGCCCAGACTTGACCACCATAATATATCCTGCGTAAGTGGCTGATCGTTTAGATTGACCACCATAGCTGTAATCGGTTGGAGAATATTTTATTATTTTACATAGACAGTTGACGGCCTAGTTTCAAAGTTTGACTATCCTAGAGCTTCTAAGTGAGGTAGTCGGATAATGTGCGTATCTGACTATACGCATAGTAGGGTTTTCAATGTTGAATGTCACCTTTTGACTCATTTTTACCGTGACGTCGAAATTTCAATTTATAACTAGTAAAGCTATTCGAGTTTATTTGTACGTATAATATGATTTCTTTTCATCTTTGTTCTCTCTAAACTGTTAGCGGAAAATAAAAATCGATTGACTACATCACTACGCGACACACACATAACCCTAGCAACGTCACTCATTTGCTGTCAGATTTTTTCCATAAGATTCGCGCGTATTGTATTTGTTAATTAATTACTTCAAGTAAAACTGTTATCCTACTAAAAATGCGATTCGGCAGTTGAGTCAAAAGGATCTATATATTCTAGATTTCGAATCTGGTAATTACAATAAAGCGACAGCCGTCTGACCATTACAACCAAAGGGTTGTAATGGTCCCCCTGTTAAAAAACAGGGGGACCATACCAACTGAATCATGGTTACAGGTTTCAGAAACTATCCGAAACGTGCTGGTTTCCTCATGATTATTTCCCTCACCGCCGAGCTAATGGTAGAAGTACGCGCAAAAATCCAGTGGTGCATGTTCTGATTCGAACCCAGTATGGAAGGCGCGTTTTGAACAACTGAGCTACCGTCGCTTTTTTATGTTTGTTATCAGCAAATAACAGACAATAAATATTAAAATAAATATTTCATAAAATCACATACATTGATCTGACTCCGAAATACGTAGCTCAAGCACCTGTGTTACGGATTCCAGAATCAACAGTAGGATTACAAATATATACATATACTTATAATACATAGGAAACACCCAGATGAATACAAACATACAATGATAGATATCTGAAGAGATATCCCGTCTCAGACTAAGGTATGTTTATACCAAGATTTTTGTGAATGCCTTAGGTACATAGAGGGCGGAATCGTCTAAGTAAATACGAATGTTTGACTACAGGAGATGAACTCGATACAGCAGCACTTGTAAAATATTGAATGCAAATACGAAACAAGTTTAAAGACATGGGGAATCATGCCACTTCAATATTCGCACATCCTCTGAAAAATTGTCATAACCCAAAAAGCGTCTTTTGAGAAAAACGCGCTTTCACTTATTTGTAACTTAATTAATGTTACTGCTCAGTTATCAATGCAAATTTTTTAGGATTCATAATATTTAAACTGATGACGAGTTTATTGAATTCGTTTCTAGAATGTAAAAAAGGCATTTATGCAATGTGAGGGTGGTCTTGTCTTATGGCAGTTTTTCAGAGGATATGTGGGTGTTTTTTTTTTTCAAGTTTCATAGTTTTTTTTTATGACATAGGTGGCAGACGAGCAAACGGAATACCTGATGGTAAGTGATTGCCGCTGCCCATGGACACCCGTAACACCAGTGGAGTCACAAGTGCGCTGCCAACCTTTAAACTTATGAAAATTCGTCTGAGCTGATTTTTTGATCCATAGAACAGTTAACTGTTGGTTAAATTAATATTCACCTTTTGAGGTAATTACCTGTCTAACCTATAGTCAAAGTGATGAGTAAACACTTATACTATTTATTAAATAACCATGCACAAATGTTGGGTCCGTTTTTGTACGCGAAAAATTGATTACCACCAAAAGCGGCCACTTTTAGCGTGACTCAATTTTTCGCGTACAAAAACGGACCCAACATTTGTGCATGTTTATTTTGATAAGTGTTTCCAAAATTCGAGTGCAAAAGCAGACCAAACAGATAACAATAAGTATTAAATAAATAGTATAAGTATTTTCCGAGAGGTTTAAAATAGATCCGGTTTAGTTGCTAAAAAATAATTTAATGAGTTCGCAAATTAAGGAGCTTTGGTCACCAAACCATTTATTTTTAGGATTCCCCCATAAACAACGTCATATCGGCTAGTAATATGCCACAAAAGATTTTAATGACGTTAAATTTCCTCCACCCTGGGAAAACTGAAGGTAAATAATGGAAACTAGATTCTGAAAGCTAATTTGAAGTTTTGTTTCAGTTGGCGGCCAAAGGCTGTGATATTGTTCTAGTCAGCCGAACGTTAGACAAACTGAACACAGTAGCTGAAGAAATAGGTAAGAAGTACAATAAGGTAATCTTATCACTAAGTTTGATGCCATGTTTCTAGAATAGTGTTGTGGACATATTCAAGAAAAGAGTGAATAGGCTGTTACAAGACAGACATGTTCCATCCTCGACCACGTCATCACTTACCATCAGGTGAGATTGTGGCGAAATGTCTGGCTATTCTAATAAAAAAAAGTCTCTAGAGAATTGGTCAGACAAGATAAACAAGATTACCTTATATAAATTAATACTGAATTACTAGATCTAGATTGCCTCTAATGTCTAGTGGTTTAAGTACCAAGTCGTGATCTCGGAGTCCTGGGTTTAATTCCCATGTCGAGCAAAGGTACGTTTCGAATTTTTCAAACATAGCTCGGGATTGTAATCACTAATCCACATTAGGCAAGCGTGGTGGTAAAGCCTAATCTCATCATAGCATAGCGATGACTTGATTTCTATGATGGAGGACTTTGTCATGCAGTGTGACAGTATATAGGCTGGAGGTAATGTAAGGACTTTACTTTTTTTTACTAGATCAAGGTCTAGAAAGACATCCAAAGTTTATGTTATGACCACATATGTAAACCTTAAATGATGAATGATAGGTATAGGTTTATGTCCTTTACACATTTGCACTTCCTCACTATCTTTACCACTTATTTTCATCACAACATCGGAAACCAATAAACGGTCAATTAAAAATTAATTATCTGATTGCGTCCGTCACGTCCATATTTGCGTGGTTCTTTTCATTCATCCACCAGATCTGACCACAAGAGTTGTTGTTGTTGAGTGGTTAAAATACTCCAAAAGAACCAAAGCTTGGTTCTAAAAGTCATCAAGATACTACACGTTGGATCACCCCATGGGGTTTCATATTTTTTTTTGTTTCACTAATGCAGAAAGACCACCACTAAATTATCCCTTTGAATCTATTTAATCCTAGCCTAATTGGTTTCTTATGTGGCGGGTGACAGTCGAAGAGACAGAACACCTGATGGTAAGCGATTGCCACTACCCAAAGACACTAGTAACACCAGTAGTGCTAAGGTTAGCAGCGCACTTGTGATGCCAAGTGCGCTGCTAACCTTGGTCATCAAGATATCTCTTTTTGGAACTGATACTTCACAGCGTTCTATCGGCTGCCGTCGTATTATAATATCGGTCCACCTCTGCCGAAGCAACCTACAAACGTGACCATTTCTACCATTAGTTCGGTGGTAGGGAAAACATCGAGAAGGAACCTGCACGTCATGGATAGTTTCCCAAAATTAAAGATTCTGAACGTGAAATCGTGTTTATTTTTTATAGAAAAGCCAATCAGGATGACCTCACTCCGCCTGATGGTAAGCGGCCGTGAAATCCAAATATGAGGCTGACAGGCAGAAAAGAACTAACAAAGTACCCATTGTGTCTGCCATCCTCACCCTGATGGCCTGCTGAGATGCCGTGATCCAAATGGTCAGGTCCAAAGTTAGACAGTAGGCCTTCCCGTATCCTGGATCATGGTCGAAGCGTACCCCGAGCTCCGAAGCGACAGTTTTGGACGCAAGTGTGAATCACATGCTAAGATGAGTCAAAATAAAAAAAAATGAATATGACTAATACTTGATCCACTTCCCCAGAGAAGGAGTTCAAAGTTGAGACGAAAGTAGTCCAAGCAGACTTCTGTCAGGACAACGTTTACGACAGCATTGCGACTGCCATCACTGGGCTGGAGATCGGCACCCTGGTGAACAATGTCGGAGTCTCCTACGACTACCCGGAGTACTTCCTGGAAGTGCCCGACTGGTGAGTCTGCTAAACATCATTATTTCAACAGCTTATCATCCACATCATCTTTATTTCAGCCAATAGACGTCCACTGCTGGACATAGGCCTACCCAAATGTTCTCCACACAGATCCGCCCTGTGCCGCCCGCATCCAAAGATTCTCGGTTCACCCTGTGAGGGGCCTGCCACGGCTGCGATTTCCTGTACGTGGCCTCCACTCGAGGACCTTTCCGCCCCAATGGCCGTCTGTTCTCCTCGCTATGTGCCCTGCCCATTGCCACTTGAGGCATGCAATCCTTTGGGCTATGTCTGTGACGTTAGTTCTCCTACGAGCGTTATTGAACAGTACCTAAGTAATTTTTGTAGGAATATACAGAATTAGTGGTCCGCCCTCACTTCGTTTTGGGACATTAGCTGTTACTCTTCATACCAATAGATGGCGCTAGGTGTCGAATACATCGCGCAAGCGTTTCGTGTTTTCGGATTAGCTGTAAGCGTCGCCGCTATTGTAGGACTTACCCCTTTATAAATAGTATAGATAAAATTAACGCATTCCGAGCTTCAACAATATTGTAGATTGTACTCAACATTATTATATACAGCAACATTATTGTTGAATGAATGAATAATGGTTTCGCAACAGAAAATGCCTTGTATTGTTGTGAATAAATATGGAGACTATTTTAGTACCTTTTTTTTCGCTAGGTAAAGACTAGCGATTAGACTAGACGTGTGTAACTCTTTACTGAAAAGATTCAGTGATCTGAATAAGCTAAATGATACACTGTTCGAATCTCTAATGTTCGTTCCGAATGTATCATTCGACTCAATTGGATATCGAGGTCAAACGGTACCAGGAAGTAGTCTCGCTCACTGACACGGATGAGCCGAATGATTCGAGGGAGCCGAATGATCCGAGTGAGTCAAATGATCCAAATGAGCTGAATGATCCGAATGAGCGAAATAATCCGAGTTATCCGAATGAGCGGAATGTTCCAAATTATTCAAATGAAGCGTTTCACTGTTCCGCATCTTTGCACTGATCCAGATGCAAATGTTCCAATGTTTTAAAAGATACGTTTTTGCCAAGTCTAGATTAGACTACAAATACAACAATACATAAAAATTTTCTGTGTCCCAAAATGTTTGCTCCCCGCTACAAAGGTTTTCATGAGAATTACTAAGTCATAAATTACAATTTTTGAAGAGGTAGATGCATCCTTCAAACAGCAGCAGCATTATAGGTAATCTGAAATCACGGAACGTTTGTGCGATGTAAGCGGCACCTAGCGCCATCTATCAGTATAAAGTAGAACTAATGTCTCGAAACAAAGTGAGGACGGGCCACTAGTATCAAATAAACCCATGGTAAAAGTTAAACGTTTCAAAAATGCAAGTGTAAAATGCACCAGACGCAACAGAGCTGGCATGGCGTCAACAGCCCGCCGTCTTCCACTAATATCGAGACGTGTGAAATTGAACGCGCCAAACCGCGTCAGGTGTTCAACTATTGCCGCACGGTATGAACGCCGCTCGATTGAAATATTATTCGAGCTATTGGAGCTGGTTAGTGTGGGCCACCGATAAGATATCGATACTATGCACCGTGATTTTTTGATCCCCGTAAAACTTCTCGAGGACATTATAACAAACATTTTTCCCCGAGCAATAAGGTCTAAATTTGAAAAAAAAAACACCTTCCTATACAAAAGTTGATTTAATTAGTATGGCAAATTTTCTTTTTAAGATTATACGGTATGTTCTTTGGAGGAAAATGGTTGTTTTTAATAATATACATAATGTTCTAGAGAAATTTCTTGGGTATCCAAAAAACACAATGTATAGAAAATAATAGGCTATGGAACGAGCAATGCTCGGCGTCACTCTCCGAGATCAAATCCGAAATGAGGTGATCCGGCAGAGAACCAAAGTTATCGACATTGCTTACCGGATTAGCAAGCTTAAGTGGCAGTGGGCTGGCCATATTAGCCGCAGAACCGACAACCGTTGGGGTAAACGAGTTCTGGAGTGGAGACCGCGTCTTGGCAAACGTAATGTAGGGCGCCCTCTGGCTAGGTGGGGGGACGATCTGCGCAGGATGGCTGGAAAGAGCTGGATGCGAGAAGCCATGGATAGATCACAGTGGCGAACAATTGGAGAGGCCTACGTCCAGCAGTGGACTGCGATAGGCTGATGATGATGATGATAGAAAATAAAATCATAAATTTAAATTTTAATTTTAATTGGCAACATTAGAGAAGTCACAAGTCACACTTTTCTGATGTTGTCAGTTGTCTGGTGTTGTTACGGGCGGTGGTATTCGTTTACCCTAAGTTGATCCGTTTGGTCGTCCAACCGTTATCTCATAAAAATAAATTAATCTATCGATACTTTAACAACTCTAATCGCAGTTTTGTCGGGCGAGAAACGTCTGTAGGTGAAACGGGTGTAGGTGTAGTGTTTGTGGGAAGCACTTGAAAGTGGAATCGATTCCGGAGCCGATGAGATTCTTTATGTCTGCCGATTTATATTTATGACGATTTCGTGCGAGCTACATGATGACGTCACGTAGGAAAGTGACTTTCTATAAAAATATTTTTGGTGTTGGTGTGTGGGTAAGGCCCGTACCTATGTCTTATTTGGAATCTTTTAATGTTTAATGAGAAAGTTGTATTCCTCAAAATCCCTATCAATGATTTTTATCCTGATACTTACTAATAACAGTACTTAATATTCATTCAAGCTAATTAATATTCATCACAATTTCCCGCACTAAACACATAGTAAAGCTAGTTTCATTTGTTAGTAATAATTAGAATGAAGAATCAAAGCATAATTTGCTCGATGGTACTAAAGATCTTATTTCGCACGTGCCAATATATTTTTTAAAGCAATTTGTACCTACCTTGGTAACAAATTAATTCAATAACTACTGTACCTATAAGCAGGATTGGAATGAAAACTAGTTCTATCTTCATAGAATTTCGATAACGATACATGGCTATATTATACTGATCAAAATAGGCTTAATCATGATTAAGTTGGTCTGGTTCACCCTTGGATAGGTCAAATACAAATACAAATACAAATAATTTTATTTTCTCATATTCATTTTTTCCCAGTCTTCGAAGCGGCAGTTTTGAAGGCAACATGAAATTATACGCTAAGATGAGAGAAGCTGACTGATTAACATAGTCTTGACCGTGGGAGAGCCACGTTTCGGCATGAATGGTCCGGCTCGACCGGTGTGATACCACGGCCTTACAGAAAACTAGCGTGAAGCAGCATTATGCTGTGTTACGCTGAGTGAGGGTACCGGAGGCCCAATCTAGGGGGGAATGAAGCTTAAAGGTTGGCAGCGCACTTGTGACTCCACTGAAGCCTAATTTTCGGGCTCGTGACATTTATCATGATACAACATATATTACTACAACATAGTTTTTTTTTGTATGGATTTCAGGTGATATCCGCCTTGTTTTCAAAATATCACGAGCACGGGAATTGGGCTCCTGGTGTCGTGGGTGTCCATGGGCGGCGGCAATCGCTTACCAACAAGTGATCCGTCTGCTCATGTGCCACCTTTCGCAGAAAAAAAATTAACATAGTCTAAATTTTAACTACAGGAATTGATTTGATTCTTACAGGAACATATCAATTAGTCCATCATATAAAATCGATACGATTTACAATCGATTATTCAATTGTAAGTAAATTTTCACATCACTAAAGTGAAGTTTCAAGTTTATTAGTTAATAAACAGTCTGGATCCGTGGCAATACACTCGTGATTTTCTCAATAAGGCGAAACGGGAATTCCATAAAATAAATGCTCATTTTAAGAGGATTGATTGAAATTTATGGACTGCTCATTCAGAAATTCCGTTTTCATTTTTAATCACGGTAGCAGCTTTTGTATAGGTTTTATTATGCAAGTCAAATCCAGGATTGAGCTATGCATCCAAGCATTATTGTTCATGTTATTAACTGAAATAATACATTTTTGGAAAGTTAATCGTGGAAAACATGTTTCTTTTTACAATTTAATATTTTATTTGTATGTTTGTAATGAATAAACTCAAAAACAACTGGACTGATTTTGGAAATTCTTTCTCCAGTAGATAAGTGGTTTGCTTTCAGGTTTAGCCTACATATGATAATTGATTGATGATAATAATTCTATGTAAAATAACACCAACACTAGTTTATTGATTAATTTTCTTTATAGCAGTGCTCTTTCTATGGGTACATACAGAATACCAGCGTCGGGGTGTCTCGACACCCCGACACATGCTGAGTACCTATGTGCCTTTTCGGTGTTTTACTGTATTCTGTCATTATTTAAATATTCAATGTTATTGATATACACTGAATAAATATTTTCCTTTCTTTCCTTCTTTTGGACTAAAGTTTAAACATTGCTTTAATTTGTAGCAGTATCAAATGTTTTTTTAAAAATAAGTTTTTATTTTGACTTTTTTTTGGCCGTGTGGCCCCCGGCAGAGTAGAATAGGCCACCCTCTTTCTTACCGAGGTGTCGTAAAAGGCGACTAAGGTAAAGCTGCTGGCATGATCATCAGCACCCGAGAAGGAAAACTCTACATTTATATCAAAACCCTCGCCAACCCGTCTGCCAAGCGTGGTGAGTATGGCAATTACCCCTCATGTGATTGAGGAAGGCCCGTGCCCCAGCAGTGGGGACTTAAATGGGCTGATGATGATGATTTTGACTTTTTTTTATCTTATAGGTGGCAGACGAGCAGACGGATCCCCTGATAGTTAGCGATTGCCGCCGCCCATAGATACCCGCGACACCAGTGGAGTCACAAGTGCATTGCCAACTTTTGAAACCCTCTTTCCCCCTTATTGGGCCTTCGGTACTCTAACTCACGCAGCGAAACCCAGCACCGTGCTGCTTCACACCGGTATTCTGTGATGCCGTGGTATCACTCCAGTGCAACCATGCACAGATGTTGGCACAAACGCGAAAATTTGATTCACGCCAAAAGTGTCCGCTTTTGGCGGTAATCATTTTTTCGCGTTTAAAAACGGACCCAACAATTTTGGATGGTTATTTAATAAATAGTATAAGTGTTTGCCGACAGGTTTTTAAAATATATCCGGTTTAGTAGCTAAAAATTAAAATCGATTGGCGTCGCTAGTGTGCCCTACCCGTCACCTTAAGAAATGGAACTCGTTGCCTACGCATTTATTTCCTCCTTCCTACAATATGGATTCCATCAAATGTAGCGCGAAGAAGCATCTCGCGGTCTAGTATGGCAGTGCCAATCGAAGTGATGCCTTGACATCGCGTCCGTTGTAATTGTATCCTGTTGCTTACCATCGGGCTGAGGAGAGCCAATATAGGTACCCTCTGTGTCAATGCAAAAAAAGCTCTGTAAATAATTCGCAGAACATTTCCAGCAGTCGACACTCCAAAGAAATGTAAGTTTATAACATTATTTCAAAAAGTGGTTACATTTGGCTAATGTCAGGTTAGTTGCACTAAAAGTGCGGTCATTTTGTTAAAACAGTTACCTATTGAAATGTCTAAGACAGTTTGGCCGAGTGGCTTTCGTGACGGTGTCGGTTTCAAGTGAATGATGGCTCCATGCCGAGTGGGCGCGGGCTTTTTTTAAAAGTTCAAATTGTCTTTATTTAGGTGAATAGAATTCAGCTACAAAGCCGTGAAATATTAAATAAGTAACTACTGAAATGCTGATTCTGTTTTGATGGTTGGTATAAAATTGGTTCGAAGCAGCAAGTACCTACCTATGTTGGTTAAAGTTGAAACAGCAGATATTTTTACAGAACCGACAGACAGAGGCTTGTATGGAAGTGAAGACTCTTATAATCGTGGTGATAATCATTCTCTTTGGTTTCCAGAAGAATACAGGCGTTCGATCAGAGACGAGCTGTAGAAATAATAAAACTGAGTAGAGGACATGTTAGGGCACTCACTCGGAGCCTCACAGGGCACTGCAAATTAAACAAGCACTTGCACAACATGGGTCTTTTAGATACCAATGCGTCGCGAGGACGAGGAAACGATTATCCACGTCCTCGGCGAGTGCATAGCGCTGCACCGCTGCAGAAGCCGGCACCTGGGAGCACACATGATCTCGGCAGACGAGGTCAAAAGCTCCCCCATCAGCTCCATTCTCAGGTTTATCCTGGAACTGGAGCTACATCATCATCATCATCATCATTTCAGCCAATAGACGTCCACTGCTGGACATAGGCCTCCCCCAATGTTCTCCACACAGATCGGTCCTGTGCCGCCCGCATCCAATGGATTCCCGCGATCTTTACCAGATCGTCGGTCCATCTTGTGGGGGGCCTGCCACGGCTGCGACTTCCTGTACGTGGCCTCCACTAGAGGACCTTTCCGCCCCAACGGCCGTCTGTTCTCCTCGCTATGTGCCCTGCCCATTGCCACTTGAGGCGTGCAATGCTTTGGGCTATGTCTGTAACCTTAGTTCTCCTGCGGATCTCATCATTTCTGATACGATCACGCAGGGAGACTCCGAGCATAGCTCTCTCCATTGCTCTCTGAGTGACTTTGAGCCTCCTTAATCGGCACATTGTAAGCGGCCACGTTTCGGTTCCGTATGTCATCACTGGAGCTACCTGGGGTGCTGTAATAGGTTATGGGGCTGCCACAATAGATCATCGACTGATCGCAGTGGCTATGAGATGCAGGGCTCACCCCATTTCTATCAAATAATAATAATTATTCCAGAAGAATGAGCTACGAATCGCGTACAAAATGCGTTATCTTAAGAGTCTCTTACACATTGTCTCTGTCACATTACAGTACTTGCTGCGTAGGTACATGGTGTGTGACCTCAATATCAGCCGAATTAATATAATCGCTGTTCCCGACATTCCGCTAATGGCCTCCACACTTAATGATCCCGCACCACTGTTACGGTGTTAGTATAATTATGATTCCAGTTTAACATTAACTTGCGAAGGCCTTCACAGGAGAATTTACTGTCGCATATAGGCTTTATTCTAGTCTGACCGTGAGAGACCCACGCTCCGGTACGGTCAGAATCAAAAGTAGCTGAACATTTTAGAACTTTGTCACACTAACCATTGCGCAGTTTTAATAAGTGTTTGACTTACTCAAGCTGCGCAAAACTTAGTGTGACAAAGTTCTATAATGTTCAGCTACTTTTGATTCTGACTGTACCGGAGGCCCAATCCGGAGAAAATGGGTTTAAAGGTTGGCAGCGCACTTGTGACTACACTGGTGTCGCGGGTGCCTATGGGTGGCGGCAATCGCTTACCATCAGTTGATCCGCCTGCTCGTCTGCCGCCTATCACATCATCATCATCATCAGCCCATTTAAGTCCCCACTGCTGAGGCACGGGCCTCCCTCAATCACATGAGGGGTAATTGCCATACTCACCACGCTTGGCAGACGGGTTGGAGAGGCCTATCACATAAAAAACCAAAACTATAATTCAGTTACTCAGGTTCTCCTGTTAGAGGGTTACGAAGGTCAGACGGCAGTCGCTTCATTATTAACCAGAATTCCCAAATCCCGCATGATGGTCCAAACATACCCCGGCTTCCATAGCAATGGGTTTGGACGTAACTGGAATTGACACGCTGAGATGATGATGTAGTAACGAATGAAAGCGCCTGCTTCCTTTTTTATGTAATAAAGGGCTGACAGCTTTTTTGTTTATAGTATATTGATTCTCCTCAGCCTGATGATAAGTAAGAGAAGAGCCCACGTTGCAATAACAAAGGACGCGATGTCAAGGCATCACCTCCGTTGGGACTGCGATACTGGCCAGCGAGATGCTTCTTCACGCTTCGTTTGAAGGAATCCATATTGTAGGGAGGAGGAAATATATGCGTCGGCAACGAGTTCCATCTCTTGATGGTGCGGCAGAAATAGGAAATGCCAGATTGTTTAGTGACGGAATGTTTTCCACTGTGAAGCGGTGACAGCGTTGTCCGGCGCGGGTAGTTCTGTGACGGAAAACGAAACGTGGGATGAGGGAGAAAAGCTATTTTCATCTTCTTTTTCTACTTTTAAATGTCAATAGCTGAAGACTGTAATGGTAGAAATCGAATTGAGCGATGAGGTGCCCAATTTTGTTGATTATATTGTTGATTTTGTAACATATTTTAATGATTGGATAATTTTTTGTATTGTTTTTTTTTTACTCTGATTATGTATATTAGACGAAACTCACTGTCTGTTATTGTGATCAACTAAATAAATGTATGTACCTTATTGTAACCACATTTAAAGCAATAAATGATTTGAAAGAAAGAAAGAAAGAAAATAGTTTATATATGTATTGCCATCACAATACAGAAAAAATAAATACAGTAGGCATAACACGACACGGCACATAATAATAATAATAATTCTTATAATTCTCACAACATCTCATACGTTGACCTGATTCCGTACTAAGTAGCTTAAGCACTTGTGTTACCGATATCAGGCAACAGAGGAACACAAATATATACTTAAATACATATATTACACCTAGACACCGAACAAGCACAAGTGTTCATCGCACGAATATTTGTCCAGGGTGGGGATCGAACCCACGACCTTTGGCGTAAGAGGCAGGGTCACTACCAATTGCGCCATCCGGTCAGTCAGATACAAAGAGGAGCGGCGATACGAGAAGAGATGGTGTGGTTGTGTGTGGTCAATCAGGTCCCGACCTCAGCATTTGCTGCTACGGCATTATCTGCGGTGCCGCAGCAGTGCTCGTATATAACCACCACCAGGTCCCCACCAGAATATTGGTGGGACCTGGTTGCGAGTGAGTGTATAGGTATAGGATTTCTGATTCTGATTGTACAACCTGTGCGGATTAAGAATGGGATCAGAAATGGCGGCGCAACTATTCACTTCTCGCTCGCACACCTACGAGTGCGAGTATAGACGCAAATAGTTTGCGAGTATAGACGCAAATAGTGTGCGAGCGAGAAGTGAATAGATGCGCCGCCATTTCTGATCCCATTCTTTATCCGCACAGGTTGTATTTACATTAATTTCAGTAATGCCTAGTTCTTACAGTCTGTTTTCTGTGTAAGAAATTTATCCTCTCAAAATTGTAATCTTAAATTTTGTCCACAGGGATGAAAAGGTTTAAGAACCTGTTAAATGCCAACGTAGTCTCCGTGACTCGTATGACCGCAATGGTGATGAAAGAGATGGTGAAGCGGAGGAAGGGAGTGGTGATCAACATCGCTTCTGGCACCGCTGTCATTCCCGGGCCTTATTTGGCGATGTATGGGGCTACTAAGGTAATTCTGAATTTAACCTACTACAATGGCTCAGTGACCCGAAGTGGACCTTGACCTTCGATACGAGGTTTCGCCATTCCGATCTGTTGTCGGTCACCTGACGTCAGTTCCGCCGTTGTAGGTGGACAAGATCTTTTTCGACTTTTGTTCAACACTTTGTCCAACAAATAATTTCGACGAAAAAAAACCGCCTTCAAAAACCAAGAACTAAAAAGTGTAATTTTTTTTTAACACTTCATACACTTCACATAACATTTTCTAAGAGTACACTCAAGAAAAGGTGTTACTGAAGTCGGCGCTTAATAACTACCTTGTAATACAACACTAAATTAATCAGCAGAGATTAAACGCCGACTTTTTAGTTCTTGGTTTTTGAAGGTGGTTTTTTTATCGTAAAAAATTTTTTCATGCTTTTTAGTGTCTCATATTTTCGGCAGCAGCCCTCCCGCCCCCCCTCCATTTTCCCCGCCAAATAACTAACAGCCTAAATGTGCGTACAGTATTATTCTTTAACTCCTTACCATTCAGGAGTTGATCTTCAATCATCACAGCCACATAAAAATAATAGAATCAGACGTAAATACTGATGCAGCTTTGAATAAAAACAAAAACATCATATGCGCCAATAAATATTTGAGGATTGCCCTCGATCCTGATATGGTGGAAACGGGAAAAGAATTATGCAAATCTGTTAATAGTTAGCGGAGAAATCGGTGAATACATACATATAATAAATAAATAAATAACATACAGTCGAACGTAATCCTCCTCCTTTTCTTGAAGTTGGTAAAAAGAGTTCACTTTTTGCTTATGCAAATTAATTTCTCCGACTTAAAATATTTCAGACTATAATAAAATAGCTTAGCCAATTTCAATTGTCTAAGTTTAATAGTAATGAAATAGAATTTCATTTAAGTTAATTAAAAGTTTAAAATCATTGTTTTATAATAAATTGAACATTCAGCCACGTATTCTCAAGCAAATATTTAATTTTAACTTTTCATTACATACCCAGAGAAATATATTTTCTTTTCATAAAATTAATAAATTAGTAATCTACGATTACTAATTTATTTTACGAATTAAGAGTTAAGAAATAAAAAAATATGCCCTTAGTCGCTAGATTATTACTCTATATCTTCCATCAATGAGAGCCACGCTTCGGCATGAATGGGCCGGCTCGACCGGAGTGACACCACGGCCTCACATAAAACCGGCGTAAAGCAGCACTGTGCTGTGTTTCGCTGCGTGAGTCCCAATCCGAGGGGGAAAGGGGAGTTTAAAGTTGGAAGCGCACTTGTGAATCCACTGGTGTTACGGGTGTCCATGGGCAGCGGCATCGGTTACCATCAGGTGATCCGTCTGCTCGTCTGCCACCTATGTCATAAAAAAATGTGTGCTTGACGATGTTTTTTTTTATCATAACATCATCACTTCAAAATGAAAATACGAAGTTGTCAATATCCACATTAAGTATTGTCTGCCATCCTTATTTGTTATTCAGTGACTCCATTGTCCACAGGCTTACGTCGTCAAGCTGACTGACAGTATCCGCATAGAATACGCCTCAAGAGGCATAATATTCCAGTGCGTCAACCCTGGCTACGTTGTCTCCAAAATGTCGGGCTTGAAGAGGGCTACTCTCATGTCGCCATCTGCTAAAGACTTCGTCAAATCAGCCCTGAGTCTGGTTGGAACAGCCAGTGAAACTGCCGGCTACTTCCCACACTCAATGATGTTCGGCAGCATTCTGCTCTTGAGAGATTGGATGGGAGTGATCCTGGAGCGGATGGTAGGCAAGTCTATGCTGAACGTCCGCTCACGATACCTCAAAAAGTATAAGAAGCAGTAATTTTTTATTTGGGTTCAGTAAATTCTTTCTAACATACGTCGACTTCTTGCATCGAGTGGTAAACTTATAAATGTTTTATATTGTGAATAATAGGCAGACGAGCATGCGGCCTATCTGATCGTAAATGGTAACCGCCGCTCATAGACATCAACAATGCCGGAATACAGTCATGCCGCTACATACCGTGAAAGAAGAAGAATTTTGCATAAAGTTCAATTTCAAATTTCAAAAATACATTTTCTTTTCAAAAATCTTAACTTGTTCTACCTGAAAAAAGACACTATTTCACATTTTTGTCATGGAACCATTCTGTTTTACCACTCGACACAAAAGTCACTTACCACATGCATGCCAATAAAGTAATAACACCAAAGATATTACGTGATTAACATGTATAGTTTTAGCCATTATAAGTTTATATCAGTACAGAGACCAAACTCCTTAAGAAACTCCTATATAGGTATGTGTATGTGTGTCGGTGTCTTGCCAAGCCGGGTGGCACGGTAGTAAGTCCCTGCCAAGTTTAGGAAAACCAAAAGTTTCTTGATGAAATTCGACTTGCAAACTGGACCATCTGGAATCTTTATTAAGTGTAATACTTTGACATAAATTTGGTCTCTGAATCGATATTTATACTTGCATACCCATGTGGTTTTAATAATTTAAGCTGTACATTTGTTTGCACATAATTTGTTGGTTTTATCAGGTTAAGTAGTACTAAATACTTTTTTCTCTTTCTTATTATCCTTCCTTGTTTGTAAATATAAAAGAATACGACTTTTTTGTGCACTTTTCTATCAGGCCAGGAGTTTAATTAAATCAGCCATAATTTTAAGATATTCTGGCAGATCTTACTTTAAGTTATTTAACACAAATTTTATTACTGGATTATTCGTGATAATTTTCAAAGATTTAAGCTTAAAAAACGTAAGCTCTAATTAATTGAAACCAGAAGAGTCGAGAACTTTATAATTTTTTTATTAAAATTTTATGGTAGGGAGTTTGTGTATAACACAGACCAATAATTTTATCCTAAGTGGTATAAGGTTTATGTAGAAAAATACATTGTAAATAATGATTTCCAAATTATAGTCTACGCACATGGTGTATTTTAAGTGAGGGAAAAAAAATAACTGAAAAATATGATGTTCGTGTTTGTAGGTATTAATATGCAAGTTCACTGCTTCTTGTGTCTACTATTTCGTGTCTGTAGTCTCCCATCTGTAAAACTTGTAGGTCAATGGATGTTATCTATACTATTTATACAGCGGCAACTCTAGACAGCGACGACGCTTAAAGGTCATCCGAAAACACGAAACAAATCGACACCTAATGCCATCTATTGGTATAAAATGGAAGTATTGCCCCGAAACTTATTTTTAAATTGATAATTTTGATAAAGCGGGTTGCTTTAAAATTGTCACGGTAAGGTGGCCTAAGTCGGTAGTTCTTAAAATGTGCTGTAAAACTTAGCTTCACTTTTTCAATGGTGTAGTTTAATAGAATAAAATAAAAATTGACTTATGATTGCAATAAATGTACAACCCGTCCGGATAAAGAATGGAATCAGAAATGGCGGCTGCATCTATTCACTTCTCGCTCGCACACTATTTGCGTCTATACTCGCACTCGTGGGGTGGGAGTATAGACGCAAATAGTGTGCGAGCGAGAAGTGAATAGATGCGCCGCCATTTCTGATCCCATTCTTTATCCACACGGGGTGTAATGATTTATAATCGAACGATTTTACATTTACTATATTCATTCACCATATTTAAAAGTAATGAGATTTTGAAATAGTGCGAATAATTGGAATAAAATGTGAATTTCGTAATTTAATTTAATATGGATACAACTTGATGTCTGGATGTCTTAGTTATATGTTTGGTTCCTAAATAAATAAAATGCTTAAAATAAATTGACTATTTTTTCTTCGGTGGTGGATCTTTCTACTAATTTATTAAATATGTACATACATCTTGCATACAATTTTACTAAAAAATAACTAAATTTTGTGTACATAGTTGAATAATTCAATCAAAAGATTGAAGGTTGGCATAGCACTTGTGACTCCACTGGTTTCACGGTTGTCCATGAGTGGCGGCAATCGCTTATCTACCATCAGGTAATCCGTCTGCTCGTCTGTCATCTATCACATAAAAAGGTAAGTCATAGATGAGCACACACGCTACTTTTAGCGGCGATATAGCCGCTTTTTAGCAACTATATGTAGCGACCACAGAGTACATGTAGCGTAGCGCCAACTATATGTAGCGACCACATTTAATATGTAGCGACCACAGAGTACATGTAGCGTAGCGCCAACTATATGTAGCGACCACATTTAATATGTAGCGACCACACTCCCTACACCGCACATCCAGTCGCTTTTCGGCAGCTCGATGCAGAGGATCCGCACGCAGTGAGTCGCAAAATTACTAAATCGCGTGATTCCGAAACCGCGTCTGAACGCAGAGAGTAGCAAAATATCTAAATCGCGCGATTCCGATACCGCGTCTGAATGCAAAAAGTAGCAAAATCTCTAAGTCGCGCGATTCCGATACCGCGTCTGAACGCAGGGAGACGCAATATCTCTAAGTCGCGCGATTCCAATACCGCGTCTGAACGCAGGGAGACGCAATATCTCTAAATCGCGCGATTCTGAAACCGTGTGAAAGCAGGGAGTCGCAAAATCTTAATAGCGCGATACCGATACCGTGTCTAAACGCAGGGAGCCGCAATATCTCTAAATCGCGCGATTCCAAAACCGTGTCTGAACGCAGGGAGTCGCAAAATCTTCTAAATAGCGCGGTTCCGATACCGCGTCTGAACGCAGGGAGTCGCGAAATCTCTAAATTGCACGATTCCGATACCGCGTCTGAACGCAGGGAATCGTGAAATCTCTAAATCGCGCGATTCCGAAACCGCGTCTGAACGCAGTGAGTGGCCTTTAGAATAAAAACACGTTATCAAATAAAGTACATTTTCGCGAAAACGCAAACGCATTATTTCAAATAATCTATGAAGAGCGCTGTAAATTTAACTATAGCTTTCAATTTATTACACCAATACGAGAATGCACCAACCTATTCGCAGATTTTGCAGGATCTGGAGCGTGAATGTTGAATGACTATTTTATTCAGTCTAAGCCATTTTCCTGTCTGTTCAAACCAATTTACATATAGTGTTCACTACATTTTACGTATATTTCTGTTGGCATGAAAATTATTTTTAATGACTGATATAAAGGAGCCTAATGCCCCATAAAAAATGCTCCGAGTAATGTTTGCCTGTCGTTGAAGAACTAATTACTTTCTTACTTGAAGAAAAAGAAATTGATCGATAGGTATAGAAATACACTTTAGCTACACCTCTAACCGCCAATAGTGTATTTTTCATACAAACGTGATCCATTCACGTTTTTGTAAGTAAAAAGTTAAATAATTCAAAAAAACATTTTACTTTTTTCCGTTTTGCTTATAAATTTAAAAATAAAATCAATTATCTTACTCCACCAATCTCTCACCATTCTCATTTGTCCCCTCCTTAGACAATTTAGTCCCCTCTGATACTGTCCAGCGGGTGACAACTAGGAATTTTCTTTACCCCTTGACTCCGAGGGGGTGAAAACTAAGAAAAAAGTACCTACCAGTGGTCCCCTCTGATATGAATCGGAAGGGGATAGTTGGAAAAATGTCACCCCGGTGACAAACGGGAAATAAATCCCAGTTGTCACCCCGGGGGACAGTGCCAAAGTAGTTCCCACTTAGTGGAATTAATCAATTCTTTCGGCGGAGCTATAGAAACGATTTACTTTTCTTATTTGTGGACTATAGCAATCTGTTTATGAACAGTATATTTCAACTAGTCGTGGTTCAGTGCTATCTGCCATACTCACTACACTAGCAAAGTTTTTTCCATAGATGTGTAATATTTCTTTTCTTTAATAAATATTTCACAACATCACATACTTTGATCTGACTCCGACATAGCTAGCTCAAGCACCTGTGTTACGGATATCAGAATCAACAGTGGGATTACAAATATATACATATAATACTTTTTTCTTTTGTAAATACATACTTATAATACATAGGAAACACACAGACCAATACAAACAAACAAGTTCATGCACACAAATGTTTGTACTAACAATAATAAAATAACACCAAGTTCAGATAATTACCTATTATTGTAAAAAAAAACTTTCGGTAACTTATTACAATACCTTCTTACTGTAATATTTATCATTTCATACACCTTATTTAAATTATTTTGTTTAACAAGAAAATGTAGAAAGTAGAAATGTAAATATTTATTTTGCACAAAATAATGCAAAAGTGTATCTGATGCATTATTTTGTGCTAAGTGCTTAGTACTAGCTAGATACCTACCTATATGTACCTATAGTCAATTAACATTTAATGGTGAATGGGAAAAAACATTTTATAGCACTGGCATTGAAGTCTAATTTTTTTTATGTGATAGGTAGCAGACGAGCTGGCGGATCACCTGATGGTAATCGATTGCTGCCGCCCATAGGGTGTCCATGCAACAGTGGAGTCACAAGTGCGGTCGGTTTTTTGTAAGACCTTGGTATCGTTCCAGGCGAACCGGCCTAATTTCGAAGGGTGGTTTTCCCACAGTACAAGATCTCTGTCTCTCTTGTTTTTTTCATTCTCCGTCTCAATTTTTAGTTTGCAAGTGGAATAGAAGTAAGTTATTGACTTGATTTTGCAAAGTAACCGCAGTCCTCAACCATCTTCTTCGTCTTCGTGCTTTTTGATTAGTACCATTACCATTGATACCACGGGCTCACAGAAAACTGGCGTGTAGCAGCGTCTGTGCTGTGTTTCGCTTCATGAGTGTGGATACCGGAGGCCTAACCTGGGGGAGAGGGGGTTCAAAGTTTGGCAACGTAATTGCGACTCCACTCTTGTACCAATGGCCGCCGCCAATGGACACCCATAGGCGGCGGCCATTGCTCACCATCAGAAGTTTGAAAAAACTGTTCTCGCTATCGAAAACTATCGCTTTGTCCCTTTCATTGTGGTGCATGTGATAGAGACAGAGCAATAGTTTTGGATAGCGAGGATAGTATTTCAAATTCATGATAAGGTCTCAGATGAACCTTCTGCTCCACAGCTACCTATCACAAAAAAAATCATGTCATTTAAATATTCATTACTATATCATTTCTTTCCAGGAAAGGGATAATGGAAGCATGAGCAGTTATTTCAATATAGTATTTTTATATGAATAAAATAAATAATTATTTTTATAAAAAAGGAGACTTTGCGCTGTTCTAATTTAGTGCTAAGGAATTGTTGTTAATATAATTTATTTGTTACATTATTTTTACATAATATGATACCTACCCGTTTAATATAAACATGAAATAAACTAAATTACTTCTGGAAGAAAATTCACGCCATTGATATTTTCATATTGATATAGAATCTACTTGTATTCAATAAATCATAGACATGTCAAAAACCTCGGAAAAATGACATGCGTCAAGCCTTTTCTCGGAAACTGCACCTCAAAATTAAAACCAATAATTCCATATCAAAAAAATAAGTAAAAACCAAATGTAAATATCATAAAATGCTCCAGTACCCAGGTACGATGTGGAAAAACCTGCCTTAAGAAACTATGGGTAAAAAAAGTGGCGGTGGCGAAAGTGGATGCGGGCTCAGCTTCAATTTAAACCAACTGCTTATGGTAATAGGGTCCATCGTGATTCTGGTGCTACTGTTCCTCGTCGTTTGCCATATCACGAGCGGCCGATAAAATGGCCGGTAAGAAGTCGGGAGTTTGTTACAACGTTGACGTCCTCCAGGTTTTGCTGATAGCTTTCGCCTTTGTAACCTTGCTGATAGTCTTGAGTTGGATGTGCAAATATTTCCAGGGGGCATGTTAAACGATAGACACAGCCATGGGGAGCTGCCAGGGGTTTACTTTCAGTCTGAATTCGATGCTAACAGTGGTTGGCTCAGTTGTCATATTAGTTTTATTATTCATGATATTGAAAAGCATCTTGGGATCTTGTAAATGCTTGTGAAACTCTAAACCAGATTTATGGTTAAAGCACGGCCGAAGAGTCCTCTGCAAATAAATGTTAATGATCTGATTATCATTTGCGTTGCGTTCATAATTTGGTTGATAATAATGACTTGGATGGGAAAATTTCTGCAAGGGCTACCACCATAGAAATAGAAACAAGCAAATTTTGTTCAATAACAGTTCAAATGCAGTGTCAGATATAAGGACGTTGCCAGTACCTCGTTACGGTTCATTTTCGTTTTATTTATTTTTATATCTTTCCGTTATGTAATAAACTATTTACAACTATATTTTTTTGTGTTATTTTTTTAATACTTACCTTTAGGGCTTATGCCCTCTTTATTTTCAACTTTATTGTGTAATTATCTTTCTAATTTCCTACAGGTGCACGACTGCACCGCTGACTGATCAATCAACCAGCCAGCGGTGGAGTCATTCAGCGTAGGCAGTGCCCCAAAGATTCAAATTTGCTTAAAATTGTAATTTTGAATACTAATGTCTAATTAAAAAATGTCTAATTAAAGTTCACTTTAAAGTTCACTAATTCCCTTTTTTATTAATCCTGAACCAGTGTGCGTCCGTTTTTTTTTTTAATTCTCACAACATCTCATACGTTGACCTGATTCCGTACTAAGTAGCTTAAGCACTTGTGTTACAGATATCAGACAACAGAGGAACACAAATATATACTTAAATACATATATTACACCCAGACACCGAACAAACACAAGTGTTCATCGCACGAATGTTTGTCCAGGGTGGGGATCGAACCCACGACCTTTGGCGTAAGAGGCAGGGTCACTACCAATTGCGCCATCCGGTCAGTCGTGATTGCATAGAAACAATTTTAGCTAGCTTTCTAAAAACGCAAAGACAGTTGAGTATTCATTCATTAATTTATGAATGAAAATGACACCAGCTGCCCCGAGACTTTGGCTCGGGTATTACAGACCTACCGTTTAGACCTACTGATCATATTGAACAAATTAACTGGCATAAATCCATTTGTTATCAATTAGCGCTGTAATACAAACAATTCCCACCTTATTATAAATCTAAAGTTATAACCGTACTAAAGCTCATGCCATCCCGTTCCAACACCGAATGTCAAAAGGAGCTGGCATAAATTTTGTTACGGTACTATCCTTAATTCCCGATTTTTAATAACAGGGTTCATTTTTTATTTCTTTCAGGTACATAGACAGATTAACAATACAAGTAACTTTATTCATGCATTTATTTATGTTTTGTTCTGTGCACTAAATTTAATTTCTACTTATCATCGTCATCGTCAGCCCATTTAAGTCCCCACTGCTGGGGCACGGGCCTCCCTCAATCACATGAGGGGTAATTGCCATACTCACCACGCTTGGCAGACGGGTTGGCGAGGGTTTTGATATAAATGCAGAGTTTTCCTTCTCTGGGTGCTGATGATCATGCCAGCAGCTTTACCTTAGTCGCCTTTTACGACACCTCGGTAAGAGTGAGGGTGGCCTATTCTACTCTGCCGGGGACCACACGGAACTAATTTAAAACCTTTGAATTTAAATATTCCCGCGCGTGTGTTTTAGTCCTACTACCAGAATCGCTCTTCCAATTTTTATAACTCAGGTACGTGGCAGAAAGTTCCGCGAGAAACGCACAGTATTAGACCGCCATCCATCGACATTCTGAGGATAGAATGACAATCGCTTGCGTGTAGTTCGAATGTAAGAATTCAGCTGCAGGGAGTAGATCAAACAGTTCCTCAGTGATATTAGTCTCCTTGTTAGTATAGTAAAACCAAAGTTGAGTGTCAGTGAATATATTAAAGTAACGAACCAAACATGGAAAGTTAGTTTTAATTAAGGCTCTGTGACACTATCTCGTCGCAACTCAGTAATTAGTCGTGCCAGTGTGAAACCTCAAATGATTCTCTGAACAGAAGGGTTGACGATTAGGAGGTGGAAAGTAAGTTTAATTGCACATTGGATTAATGAAATAAAATTAAGTATTGTGTTCTACCACTCAAGCCCGTTTATTTGATACCTACATCGCGCGGGGTTATCATAGAATATGTTCAGGC
>CM032483.1:11434180-11446132 GCA_019059595.1 Marasmia exigua
ATGCGGGTGAATTTAAAAGTTTGACATCGCTTTCCATTAAATATAATAAGAATAAAAAAAAAACTGTTTTTAAAGGAGACACTCTCTCTAGATACCTAAAACGAGGGGGCGAGAGGGCATGCCTAAAGAAATTAAATACACTTTGGTCATTGGTTTGAGCTTAAATGGACCGACGATGAGTTTGCGCACACACTTGAGCACTATAATACATCCTGCGTACGTGGCTAATCGTTGAGATTGCCCGCCATATCCGTAAACGGTTGGAGGATTTTATTATTATTATGTATATAATATAACAAATGTCACGAACCCGAAAATTTGGGTCCAGAGGCCACCAACGCTCTTTTTATTATTTTTAGCGGATTAGTTTGTTCCACAGTAGAGTTCGAAAATTGTCTCTTCATTTTGAGATCGTGTTTTGATATTGGAAGTAGGATTTTGGGACATGCTATGAGAGTCCAGCAACGAAATACTCTTAGAAGGCTTTTCTGAATTCTCGAAAAGACTTCCTTACTTTATTTTTACATTTTCGTATCAAGAAAATTTAAACCACGTCCCCTAATGTCGGAGCACTCCGTAGAATATAGCTAAGGCTGCTTTAGCTCGTTTTAGATAGTGATGTGATATTTCATTCTACACGGAGGTCAGAGAATCAATATTTTTGTATCAATTTTAGTATTCTTTCCCTGTCATTGTCTATAATGACTAATCATTATTAATTAATTAGATTAATATCTAAATATTTAAAAAAAATAAGGTCCAAGAGATGGACGGTGACTGAGCATTGCGCAACTATTCATAAAAACTTCATTCTAAAACATTAAACATTCTAAAATGATGTTAATAAGCAAGTAGACCTGGCAAAAAAGTATTTTTTAAAAGATTGGAACATTTGCATCTGGATCAGTGTAGAGATGCGGAACAGTGAAACGCTTCATTTGAATCATTAGAACATCGACTCTTTGATAGATCCGTGATTCATGCCGCTCATTCGGCTCACTCGGATTATTCAGCTCATTCGGATCTTTCGGTTCTCTCGAACTCGAGATCCATTTGAGTCGAATGATACTGTTGATCACACTTATTGTCCCTAGCTTAGAGTCCCTAAAGCACGCCAATTAAATCAAACCACATATTTTTCACACACAATATATTAGACAACAACTCACTAAAGCAACTGTTTTAATAGACAAAAGAAGATAGTATCAAAAGTAAAAGAGATATAAAAGACATAGACAATATAAAAAAGGATGGTTGTGGCCGTCGCCAACAGATACATTCGGAGCGAATATTAGATTCGGAACAGTGTATCATTTGACTGAGTCGGATCAGAGTGTCATTACACACGTCTATAAGCAAGTGTTTGCCCTACCCTGGATATCCTAAGTAGAATCAAAGTCAAAGTCAAAAGATTCTTTATTTGCATAGGCTTGTACACAGCACTTACAAATTGTTATACATTAACATCTTTTGAAACTTTTAGTAAGTATAATAATAATTTACATGTAGTTACATATATATGCCGATATAAAAAATATAATAAGAAATAAATAAACATAATGCGTATCTACCACCGCGGCTCGGAAAGTTGTTTCTATTTTTTTTTTTATGTAATAGGTGGCAGGTGAGCAGACGAATCTTATGGTAAGCTGTTCTAGAAGATCCGGCAAGAAACTCGCCAGTTACTCTTTTTAAACGCCAACTTTTTATACAATGGATGCTATTTTGGATTTTAAGTAGCTTGTTACCAATAATCGATATTTTTTTCACATCTCTAGCACCAACATGGTCCGCGCTTATCTCGCCCAATACTTTCCAGTGCACCTTCAAAGCCAATAGCATGCAACTCGTTGTCACACAATGGAAAACTTGTTACTTTGCATTTTAAGTCGCTTGTTACATTAGCACTGGAAACTTAATAAAACACAATGGGGTCCAGCTGAGCTCACAAAGATCATAGTAAAGTGGAGATTAGTATGGTATATCCAATTTAAATATATTTATGATGAGTGCTATTGTGTCAAAGATTGTTAGACCAATGTCATTAAAAGTGCCTTAATAAAGTAATTTTCACTATCGACCAAAGGAGTTACAAGTTCGCTGCCAATATTTGAAACCCCATACCCGCGGATTGGGTCTCCGTTAACCTCACTAAATCGGCAAAACTGTTTTGTGTCAGGCCGCAATGTACTCCAGTCGAGCCGGCCCATTTATGCTGAAGCATGGCTCTACCACAAAAAGAATCCACTTGAGATTTGCCACTCTAACGTTGATGTCTTTCCTCTAAGTTGAGCTGATCCTCTTTAGCTCTTTAAAATTTGTTTCATATTTTATTGAGCTACTAATGCCGATTCTCGAAAGAGAATGTTTCAATTTTTTTCTTAAGAGCTCGGTTACGTGATCACCAATCCGCTTTTAGGTGAGCGTGGTGATTAAACCAAATCCCATCATAGTAGCAATGACTTGATTTCTATGATGGAGGCACAGGCCCTGCAGAAAGACAGTATACTGATACTTCACTTCAAAGGCACTTAATATGGTCTAAGATGTAGCACGATTACCTAGAAGATACCTATTCAATCGCACTTTGAAAACCCCCAAATTGTAGCCTCTAGGGAACATCTCCTCAGGCAGCTGATTCCACTGTTTCGCAGTACGAATAAGGAAACAGGATTCAAACCTCTTTGTGCGGACTTTTGGTATTTCTACCATGTACCGGTGTCTATTGAGGGTCTGCCTGGTGGAGTAGTGGAAGAACGGAAATACTCCAATGGCATTGTACAGTTCCGTGGAGCACTCTCCAAAATGTATCCGATAGAAGATCGATAAGCTTGCTACCTTGCGTCGGTGTTCAAGGCTTTGTAGCCTCTCACCCACAATCTCGTCGTCGCCAATTAGCCTCTTGGCCCTTCTCTCAATACTCTCTAACGCCTCAAGCTGGTATTTGGCTGAACCATCCCAAAGATGAGAACAGTAGTCCATGCAGGCTCGGACTTGCGTTTGATATAAGTTAAGCAGCTGTCCTGGCGTAAAGTACTGCCTCACTCTAGCCAGAATACCGTCTGGCCGTTATAATTAATCCACTTGTGTTTTTGCACTGTGCCAAGAATAGGCTAAAGCAGGAACTTTACAGCGAAGTGCTACTCTCTCTACAGAGTGAATTCCAATTCGTTTCAGTGTGGTTGAGAGCTGTTTTTTTCGACAAAAGAATGGAGTGACCAAAATGTGAGCTTTTGAAGTAAAAAACTTTTGAACTCGGATGCGGGTGAATTTAAAAGTTTGACATCGCTTTCCATTAAATATAATAAGAATAAAAAAAACTGTTTTTAAAGGAGACACTCTCTCTAGCTACCTAAAACGAGGGGGCGAGAAGGCATGCCTAAAGAAATGAAATACACTTTGGTCATTGGTTTGAGCTTACTTACTTTATTAAGTTTCTAATATCCTCCAACCGGCCAATCTCAGTGATCAGCCACGTATGAAGGATATAATATAGTGCTCATGTGTGTGAGCAAACACAACTACACTCTCTATTCCCTTACCCTCATATTCTGACGGGAGACTAATGTGACACGACCGGAATGGCTGTCACTAAGAATTTCTTACCTTATAAACAAAATTTTGGTCCAACTCGGCGATCGAACCCGGGAGCGCAGCCGTCGCTTTAAAAAGCGGCCTCAAGTTCTTTTTTTACTTTTGGTTACTACTTTTGACAAATCTTTGATTTGCACACTTGTTTTGATGAAGTAATTAGAGGGCAAGAAAGCTTCGACCGCAAGTCACCCCACAAGTCGGTACCTACCTGTCATCATCAACCGTCACTCAAGAAAATGTTCCGTCACTCAAAAGCAGGATCATTATCTCATCAAAGGTATCCACAATAGGAAAAAAACACTTACTGCCGCACTCAGAGACGTCAAATTAACTTTAATTGGTCCTAAAAACGACAAATAGTTAGTTAAACGACAATAGTTTCCATAATCGAGTAAGTGAACATTTAGCTTAATTGACGTCTCTGAGTGCGGCAGTTAAAACACAATTAAAAAAAAATTACTAAGGGGGGCTTAAAGGTTCGCAGCGCACTTATGACTCCACTGGTGTCGCGGGTGTCCATGGGGGGCGGCAATCACTTACCATCAAGTGATCCGTCTGCTGGTCTGCCATCTATCACCTGTTTGGTATCATTGCGAAAGTAAAATTGTGGACAGATAATTAATAAAAAAAATAGATATGTATTTCGAATGGGCTAATTTTCAATACGCCAAACTGTTAAATATTGAATTTTAGTTCTATTAACTATCGGCCTAGGCATTGAATGCCGGCGTTTAACTAACACCCTAGGCGTCAAATTAGATGACTTATTTAACCAGATGGCTGCGATATGTTTATTTTTAGCCTATGATAGGCTTGACAAAACACAAGAATTCTAACGGTAACAAATTATGTTTTTTTATGATATAGGTGGCAGATGAGCCGACGGATCGCCTGATGGTAGGCGATTACCGCCACCCATGGACACCAGCAACACCAGTGGTGTCACAAGTGCGCTGCTTACCTTTTAACCCCCCTTCCCCTGGATTGGGCCTCCGGTACCCTCACTCACGCAGCGAAACACAGCGCATGCACCGTTTCACGCCGGTTTTCTGTGATGACGTGGTATTACTCCGGTTGCGCCGGCCCATCCTTGCCGAAGCGTGGCTCTCCCACTGTTAAAAATGTTGAAATCATTTTAGTCGATTAGAAATTAAGGTGACGGATAGGGCACACTAGCAACGCCAATCGATTTAAATTTTTAGTTACTAAACTGGATCTATTTGAAACAATGTCGAGGCTAACACTTATACTATTTTTAAATAACTGTGCACAAATCTTTGGTGCGTTTTTTTTTTAAATTGATGACCGCTAAAAGCGGCCACTTTTGGCGTGAATCAACTTTTCGCATACAAGAACGGACACAACATTTGTGCATGGTTATTTAATAAATAGTATAAGTGTTTGCCTAGAGGTTGTAATCCCGAAATTGTTTAAAATAGATCCGGTTTAGTAGCTAAAAATTAAAATCGATTGGCGTCGCTAGTGTGCCCTACCCGTCACCTTAAGATAACTAACTAACTAGGTTGGCATCCATCTTTGTCGGTCTTGCGCTACATCCTGCCATTCAGATGAAATAAAGATGACAAAAAGAAAATTTCAAAATGATACATGAAGCCTAATTACATTTTACACCTTTTTTCCCAAAGCAGTCATAGTCATATTGTATTTCTGTTTACCTAGCTTTTAAGTTTTGTATGTTGTGCAATAAAGAGTATCTATCTATCAATCTATCTATAAAATCTACTCTTATCTGACACGTACAGGTTTCCACAAGACAATTCGGAAGTGGAGAAATAACGTCTGAAATAGTTTAACAGGGCATTTGTCAGAAAACAAAGGTAATCATAGCAAGTTGAGCCCGCGAACAAAATGTCATCAGCATTATCAGCAAGCGATTTCCACAACAACGGGCTGCGAAGTTGCCCGCACAATTGATTTATTATTTTTGTCACAGAGTAGTGAGGGATTCGGAATGAAAACATTTTGAAAAGTAACTCTTTTGTGTTCGTGACACGGTCATGTTCTACCCTAACCAAATTGTATAGTAAAGAATCAGCCTTTTTTATGTGATAGGCGGCAGACGAGGAGACGGATCACTTGATGGTAAGTGACAGAACAGAGGTACAAAGAAAATTAGGCGTAATAATAATGTGCGAAATATAGCTCCACCACATTGTCGCTTGCCATAGCTGTTTTTAAGTGTGAGGTGGCAGAGGAGTAGACGGATCACCTGATGGTAAGCGATTGCCGCCGCCCATAGACTCCTGCAACACCAGTGGAGTCACAAGTGAGCTGCCAACCATTAAACCCCCTATCCCCTGAATTGGGCCTCAGGTACCATCACTCACGCAGCGAAACACAGCACAGTGCTGTTTCACGCCGATTTTCGGTGAGGCCGTGGCAAATCCTCATGCCAAAACGTGGCTCTCCCAAGGTCAATATACAGTCCCATAGCAGAACAAAAGATTCCATTATTTACATCAACTCATCTCTACCATGATGGGATTAGGCTTAATTACCTTGTTTCACTACCACTGTCGTCCCAAAAAGGTTTGGCTTGAAGTCGAAAGGGATGACGTGTTCTAATGACGTCACTACAAACAAATGGCTGCGAAAGACCTTGCGAAGTAGGAAGCTTAAGCATTAACTTGGGACGTAAAAACGCTAATGGAATTGACAATATAAAAGAGAAATATGCATTAAACTAAAGATAGATTCTTTACGTAACGTAATTGAGTGGAAGCCAAGCACAGGAAGTCGCAACCGTGGCAGGCCCTCCACAAGAACTGAAGATCTGGCGGCATGGGACTAAACTGTGTAGAGAACCTATGTCCAGCAGTGGGCGTCTATTGGCTAGAATGATGAGGTGGGAATTGACTATTTTTAGAGAATTGAATGAATGAATGAATGAATGAATATACTTTTATTGCACTCAAAATAAAGCATGAAAACTTAAAAACTAGATATTACAGGATGTGTACAACGAAGGCGGCCTTATCGCTATGAGCGATCTCTTCCAGGCAACCTTTGGATAAAGGACACTTGATGAAGGTGCAATAGAATTATGTATTAAACTAACTAAACTACAGCTAAATTCCTTTCTGTGACCACCAACTCTTTGGCAGCTTTCAGTTCATTGGCCATCGGGAGGAATAAATCAAATTTAGCTAAACTGTCCGTACGAGCCGATGATGCGCAATTCAATACATTAGTACCTATAAATTATTTCGATAAATCAGGTAATTTCAGCTTTACAGCGAACATTCTATCTGGGAAACTAAACTAGCATAATTTGCTAATAGTGTGGACAAAGATAATATCTAATATTATTATAGAAAGTGCAAACTGTATCATCAAAGCATAGATACTATCTTACTATCTAAATCTATATAAACGAAAGATGCTGATCTATCAACGCACGGCCGAGAATACCATGGAAGAGCAACCACGGTTAGAAACGTGAATTTTTTCACTTGAGTTCCTTTTATAGCGAAAGAAAGCAATAAGAAAGATTTTTTGTAAATTCACTCCCTAAGGAAGTTGTTCCAAGTTAGTATGAAAAATTGTCTGTACCTATTCGGGACATATTTCGACTCGACTGACCGGATGGCGCAATTGGTAGTGACCCTGCCTCTTACGCCAAAGGTCGTGGGTTCGATCCCCACCCTGGACAAACATTCGTGCGATGAACACTTGTGTTTGTTCGGTGTCTGGGTGTAATATATGTATTTAAGTATATATTTGTGTTCCTCTGTTGTCTGATATCTGTAACACAAGTGCTTAAGCTACTTAGTACGGAATCAGGCCAACGTATGAGATGTTGTGAGAATTATTATTATAATTATTATATTCCAAAAAGAAGGAAAAAATCGTCACAGACACACATGTCACTGTGCAAATTGAAATCACGAATCTAAGCGAGGCCAAATACTCAACTTGATTTTCAATCTTTTTGAAATAAAGATCCTGATTATGTAACTAAAATCTAATTAATTTAATTTTTAAAGTGTTGCTAAGATTAGCTGGTTGTTGCATTGAATTTACCAGACTGGATTAGTCTGGTAAATTCAATGCACCTACAATCAATATTCAATCGTAGTTCAGTAGTAGTTGTGTTTCGCTGCGTAAGGGAGGGTACCGGAGGCCCATCATCATCATCATTAGCCTATCGCAGTCCACTGCTGGACGTAGGTCTCTCCAATTGTTCACCACCGTGATCTATCCATGGCTTCTCGCATCCAGCTCTTGCCAGCCATCCTGCGCAGATCGTCCCTCCACCTAGCCAGAGGGCGCCCTACATTACGTTTGCCAAGACGCGGTCTCCACTCTAGAACTCGTTTACCCCATCGGTTGTCGGTTCTGCGGCTAATATGGCCAACCCACTTCCACTTAAGCTTGCTAATCCGGTGAGCAATGTCGATGACTTTGGACCGGAGGCCCAATTCGGGGGAAAGGGGGGCTTAAAGGTTGTCAACGTACTTGTGACTCCAAATGGTATCGTGGATGTTCATGGGCAGCGGCAATCGTTTAACATCAAGTGATCCGTCTGCTCGTCTGCCACCTACTTTTCATATAAAAAAATAGTTCAAGCGTAGGTGCCTTAGCTTATCTTATCTTCGAAGAGACGGTTTAGATACAACTGGGAGTGACAAGCTAAGATGAAATAACGCATTCATCAGTCTGCTTAGTTCAAAATACGACTCATGAACGTTACCGGCAAAGTTCAGCCATGCGTTACTTGTAGCAAAAATCCTAAAATCGCAAAAATTTAGTTCAGTGTTCTCGCTGTTTCGACCCGATGAACTTCCAACTTCAATATTGAAAAAGTTCCACAAAGTATTTTTAAACGGCGTTTCTGTCGGGACTGTTGTGTTATTAACTATTGTTAAACGGATATTTCAAAGCAGAAATCAAAACGGTTTCAGAGGCGGGTGTGGATTTAAGGAAGTAGTATTGGCTGTTATGAAGTGAGGTTGTGTTTTCTTTGTTGATGGCAAAAAAGAAAATCAGAATTTTCGTAGAGAAAAATCATTACTTACTGGCACTGGTGAGCAAGATAAAAATATCAGAGGGTATGGAAACTAAAGACGAATGGCCAATATTATGTAAGGTAGTGCTGTTTCGCTACGTAAAACAGAATCACTTAACACCATTAGTTATCAAAATTAATGAAAAACTACCTTAGCTTAATTGAATTCTCATTTTAAAACCTGCCTAATGAACAAAGGTTACTAACGTGTACAAATACTATTTAAATGATAAGGATTCTTGGTCATGTTAATTGATTAATCTTTTGAGTTGTTATTCATAGTAGTCTATTAACTTTCATAATTGTATTTTTTTCTCTTCTCAATTGAAACTCTGTAACATCATCAATATTAGAAAAGAGTAACTACTGAGTTTCTTGCTGGTGTCTTCTCAGTAGAAATCGACATTCCGAACTAGCGGTAGATATTATGTACCTATTTTGACATTCATAAGTCTTCTGTGTGGACCTAAATTGAATAAAGATTTTTTTATCTTTTAGCTTGCTTTTTTTACGGTCTTTATTCTTCGTCATTAAGGGACTGCCTACTGCAATAATGATTAATGTCATTTATTTTGAAAGGATTGGATTTTAAGGTTATAAACGGTGTGAAATAGATAGGGAAATGTTTACATGTATCAAAGTATTGATTTTAAAAACAATATTTTTAAGTAAAGTATGGGCCTAAAAACTGTCCCACTGCAGTGCAAAAGCCTCCATCATAGAAATCAAGTTATCGCTACTGTGATGGGGTTAGACTTAATCACCACGCTTGCAAAATACGGATTAGTGATCACAAACCCGAGCTACGTTTGAAAAATTCGAAACTTACTTTTAGCTCAACCCAGGAATCGAACCCAGGACCCCGAGATCACGGCCCGGTAGTTAAACCCCTAGACCAACAGGGTGTTTTTGAGTGTTAAACAATAAAACGTCAAACGCCAGCCTTTATTCCGATGAAAAGGTTATGACAGTCAGGAGTATTGCTTACAATATCAGTGATGTCACGGCACAGATAATAATTAATATACCATCATGGCGGACGGCTTTTATGGCTGTATTTTTTTATTTATTTTTTTTATAAGAAAGGGAGCCAAACGAGCAATCGAGTCACCTGATGGTAAACGAAAATATAATTAATAATTTAAAATATATTAGGAAAGGTTTTTCAAAAATTTTCATATTTTTTATGGCGTAATATAATTGTAAGGAACCGTTCTATCAAATAATAAAAATAGTGACAAGTAGCCCGCGCCCCACCAATTTATTGTTGGGCGCCATTTTTTTCTAGAAAAAGGAGGAAACTTTACTAATGACATTTTTTTTGGAAGATATATTTGACTTTTAATAATGACAATTTAGGTAAGCAAGTCACTGAAGTTTACAGTAAAATAGGTCATATAGGTCATAGGTCACTCTTAAAAAGAGATAAGTAATCGACAATCTTTATATATTATAACCTTCTTGCAAAGTGAAAAAGCATAACACTTGTGCGACGTAATCAACACCCAACGCCATCTGTTGGTACAGCTAGGAACTAATAACAAAGCTAAGTCCTCAAACGAAGTGACAATTTGCCAGCAAAACTCATATCTCTGCGAGGTTCAGCGATTTAGTTAATAGCATTTGTTCTTGTATTTACTTAAATAGGTCGTAATACAGGATGCATCTGCTAACGCTTACATCTTTAACTAAGTTTGGTTTGACCGTGGAAGAGTCATGCTTCGGCATGAATGGGCCGGCTCGATCGGAGTGATACTTCGGCCTCACAGAAAACCGGCATGAAACAGTACCGTGCTGTGTTTCGGCTTCGGTGTGTAAATTTTTTCGGCTCCTCATAAATGACTAAGTCACGTGACCGACTTTATATGAAAAGTTGAGTTTTTTAATGCCAGTCCACAAAAATCATAGACAGATGTTGATATGTTGTTCAGAATGGTTCGTAGAACAACCCACCACCTCCCATGGCCATACCAACACTATGGTTATACTGGCCGAATCGTGGGAGATGTGCGCGGATATTGCGTGTCCTTGGGACTATTGCACTCCACCGCGCACAATTCTTGACTCCCTACAAGTTATTAATCTAGTCCTTGTCCCTAATTGTGCGTTTCTCCCCCTTGTGGGGCCGCTGACGCCACATCTCAGCAGTCCGGGTCGTTTCTCCGTCTGTGCCAGCCATGCGCGAACTCACGCAGCATGGCGAAGTTCGCTTCCGAGGACACAAGGTCCGGGTACCATATTGGTCCAGGTTCGTCAACTACAATCCCTTTTAGCAGCTCCCCACGAAGGTCCTGATATACTGGACAGCACCACAATACATGATGTCTGTCCTCCTCGCGTTCACCACATATAGGTACACGAACTGTCATCCCTGAGACGCATATCACACAGGGGCGTTTGTTAAAACACCCATGTCCGGTTAGTATCTGGGACGTCACATAATCTGGTGCGGCCCAGTGCGAACTGAGTCTCCCAGACACGTCGGGGAAGAATTGATAAAGCTCGCGACCCTTCGTCTCTGTCTCCCACCGATCCTGCCAGATACGCAGCACCGTCCTCCAAAATTTGTCGTTTTGTGCCTGCTCATCTCTTCCTTGGTCGCGGACTGGCGTGCCACCTCCGTCCTGCCTGCACGGGCTACCTCCAAGTCTGCGGGTAAAACTCCGGCTAGCACCGGGAGAGCGGCAGTGCTGACTGACCGGTATGCTTTGGTCATCAGCACTAGTGCAGGCCGCTGCCCCCGGAGAAGGATGCCGCAGATGGATTGCACCCGGAGGCGCTCGAACCAGCAGGCCGCAGCATACACAAGGGTCGCAAACGAAAGTGCCCTTGTACAAGATCTGGAGGCCTGGATATCGAATGCCCCAGGAAGAGGCCGACACGCGCGACATCTTCCCGTAGCATTTGGCCTATCGCGTGTTCTACTATCCCCTGTGCATGCTGCGTAAACAGAAGGCTGCTGTAGATCAGTGGTTCGTAGAACAGACGGATTAACTGATGGTAAGCGATTGCCGCCGCCCATGGACATCCGCGACACCAGTGGAGTCACAAATGCGCTGCCGACCTCTAAGCCCCTTTCCCCGGATTGGGCCTCCGGTACCCTCACTCACGCAGCGAAACACAGTACAATGCTGCTTCACGCCGGTTTTCTGTGAGGCTGTGGTATCACTCCGGTCGAGCCTGTCCATTCATGCCTAAGCGTGGCTCTCCCACGGCATGTAGTTAAAGGATAAATAAATAGATATTCTTTATTGCACAAAAAAAAAATACAAGTATGATACCAACAACAAAAGACAGTACAATAAGCGGTCTGATCGCTTTCTAGGCGA